>NCKU01002153.1:0-20467 GCA_003675995.1 Dinothrombium tinctorium
ATTTATTCAAAATAGCGAAAACGTTTAAATATTCACGAGTTTAAATTTCTCTATCCAAATGAGATGTGATAAAAAGTAGTTTTTAAACGAATATCACACAATTATTTTACTTCTGTTTAGTATAAAGTAAATGCCGAGCTCCTCTGCATATTTATCATTTAAATTACTGTTATTATCAATTTTTCTATGAAGACAGAACCAATTTTATGCATTAATGAAGAACGTGCTTAAAATTAATTAAAATACTCATTTATAATGCTTATAATTAGGAAAAAAATGTTTCAAGAGTCAATGAGAATATAAAATGAAAGCAACTCTCGTTAATAGCTACTTACGAAATATTTGACCAAAATTACTCTTTTAAAGTAATAAATTTTTATTAATTTTGCAGTCTCATTTACTTAAAATATAACAAAAGTGACATTTTCTATTTAAATGCGCAAAACAATGATAAATGCATGAAAAAATGCATTCGCCTTTGAGACAAAAGTTGAAAAATTTAGTTTTTAGACAGTACAAAACTTTTAATTATGAGAATTTGATATTTTTCGATATTTGATATTTTTTAATTTCTCAAAAATATTTTTCTATTTTTTACTCGCTTATTATTTTCAAATCAAATAATGAGTTCCTTTTTTCGATTTGAAATTTGAGTCCGAAAAAAATTTTCTATAATTATTTTCAAAAGTCAAAGCCTTCTTGATATTTATTTTCTATGCAAATAATTATTTTTCTTCTGGTTAGTTGGTAACACAAACTTTTCGCCAATTTTTTTTCTGGGCGCTTATATTTTACGCAAACATTCTCAATTCACTCGCAAATACAAGACACACAATTTTATTAGGTTGTCCTTTTTCCAAACTTCATTTCTCCAATGTTTACCATTCAAATTTATGTTTGTCGCTCTATTTGTGCCAGCTTCTCTCTTTCGAAAAACGAATTCAAGTAAAAGTAGATAAACATAAAAAGCTTGCAAAAAATTTAAATTTATATTTGAAATTTTTTTTTTAATTCGCCTGTAATGTATAGAAAATTGTGTGTCTAATTCAATAAAATTGATTTCGTACTTAACAAATTTATTATTAAAGTTAAAATATGCAAAGTTTTTTATAATGTTGAATTTTTTCCTTTAAGCCGCTTTTTCACTCATGCTTTTAATAGATCATCAAAAATGTAAAAATATGATTAATTTTAGTTAATAATTTAAAAAAATCACAAACTTTTTAAAAAAATTTAAATGAAGTTTGTGTTAAAAAATTTTTAGTGCAAAGTGCAGCTTTTTTATTAATCCAAAAGTTTTTCCTTCGTAAGCTTTTATGCATTTAATCAAATCACTTTTTAACCGATTTTCGGCAAGAGATTATAAAAGATCAAAAATATTTGCTCAAATTGTTCGCGTCTGATGATGGTGCGGCTCTTTTCAAAGCAAACATTTTCAACCGTTTGATAGAACATTTTAGTAACTAAACGATTTATTGACATTACTTTTTAAATGAATCTAAAATTTTCTATTGATAAGCTCGGTTTCAAACGCATTAAGAAAATTTATCGTTCTCCGCGATTCTTTTGAATTTAATTGACAATAAAATAGTTTCATGGCAATTCATTTATTATGAATAAGATTTTTAAGTTGTAGTAAATGGTTTTCAATTTTCTTACAACGTGAAGCGAAAGTATTTAAAAACTGTTTGAAATTACTAAGTTTCTCTTGAATTTGTTTTTTCTAAAATTTGAAGATTGAATGGCGTGCTTTCTTTCATTTATTTCTTTTAATTTTTATATACTTTTGAATGTAGACACTAAACATTTGTCGCTGCATTTCAATTAGACGAATTATTTCGTATAGGCCACTATTTGAGCGTGTGAGACAATAACAAAAATTGTTTCGATCTTGCTTATAAAAAAATCATTTTTCGCAACAAGAAAAGTTTAAGTAAACCTACCACAATGACTATTGCATTTTTTATTATTTGTGAATATTAAAAAGTTCAAAATATAATTAAAATGATCTTTAAAACATAAATTAAAATGTAAAAATTAGTTTTGAACAATTTTAAAAATAAGTTTAAATAAAATTTTACAATAAAAGCCTGTTTCGAGAATAAACTACTGTACATGATATGAATAAATTTAATTTCTTTCGAGTCGTTGAAGATAGAAAAAAATTTCATTCATTACTTTCTGAGAGAGTAATTATTACAACCACTTTATTAATTTGAAATCATTTATCGGTAATAAAATTTATTTATAGATAATAAAATTTCTCGTTTCATCTTAATTGTTCAATCGAAGCATAATTTATTGAACGACTTAAATATCGTCTATTCGATTGTACTTCTTGTTTTTTAATAGCATAATGACGCTTTTCTTTCTGATTGATGTGCTTTTCGCCGATAATTGAAAAAGTTTTCACGCATTTGCGAACTCCTCTTTTGTTCACATTTTTTATTTAATGACTGTTTTAAGTCATTAACTCTTGTAAAAAGAACTTCATCTTAAGCATAGACTACTTCAACTTCTCTTATTTCATTTATAGACTCGAACTTAGTTACACTTAAGAAAAGTGATATTTGCACTACTTTTCAACGTGATTTGAAATAAAACACAAGCTTTTAGCTCAAGATGCATTTCAAAGAAAAGAAAAGATGATTTTGTATGTAGATTTCGATTAAAAAAACTTCAATTGTGTAATGCATATCTGAACAACTGTATTCACTTAGATGCTTGTGTTCGAGTTACTCAAAGAACTTTTTTTAAAAGAAAGTTCAGCGAAAAGTTTCTAGTGCTAGAAATACAAAGTAAACTTACTTTTCGAGTCTTCTTTGTGAGAGTAAACGCTAAAAGCCACTTTGTGCTAATCTTTAAATGCAAACAAAGTTTTTTTAATGAAAAAATGTCAAAACATCGTTTTTCTTTCAACTTTTCAAGCAAACTTTTTTGAAAAAAGATTTCTTTACATTTCTTTATTCATATTTTTTGAAATGCAAAATTTATGGCTTCTAAAAAATCTACTTTTGCTCAATCTGAATAACATCTTGTTGAATGGAAGCAAACAAATTTTTTATTTTCAAAAAAATTTCTTGTAAATGAAACTTTTATTCCTCGCATTTTGTTCGCCGATTTCTCATTTTTTAAATCTTATCAAAAGAAGCACCAAAACTGTTCTCATGTTTATTGAATGTAAAAAATAAGACAATTTCCTTTTAGGATTTACTGAAAACAAATCCGAAGAAATTGCCAACTCTTCGCATTTAGACACAATGTCGTAATGCTTTTAGTGATGGAAAAAATTTTAAAACTTTTAGAAAAAAATAAAAAAAATAAAATAGAAACTTTAACAATGATGATTTGGACAGTTTTTAAAACAGGACATTAGAATTTGCAGTATTCTGCGAAAAAAAAAATTCGCACAAAATGTTTTCCTCTTGTTAAGTTTCTTCTTTTCAAGTTTCAAATTGATTGAGAGTTTTGCTTTCTATTTTTGAAAAAGTGAACAATTTAATTCTAAAAAATCAATGAAGCTTGTTTCTGTTCATTACTTTCTTGTCAATTTTAAAGCTTGTTTTCAATAATTTTTAAACTGATGCCATTTGGCACAATTTACTTTTCTCGAAGAAAATCGAAAATACACGCAAATGTAATTGCTTCTCATCACATCAAATGATCAGCAAGAAAATATAACTTTGGCTATAATTTTCTTGTCAATGGAGTGAGAGTCGCAATTGGTCAACTTTCATCTTGTGCAATTATATGTTCTCAGAGAATAGCATGAACAATAGCTTCTTCTTTTTCCTAAAAAGCGCACTTTTTTCTATTTGTATCAGATCAAATCTCTACATTTTGTTCTTTTTTATTTTCGATGCTATCGCATTAAGCGAATGCAAAGTTACGACTAAACATAGAGGTGAGTGAACCTTCATTATGCTTTGCTTTTGCATATTAATGTTATTATAATCGCATGCCATTAAAATATTAGTCCCAAGAATGAATTCAATATTCTTATTGCGTGCTATACTTTGCTTGAGCATTTCCGACACTGATGTTTCGTTTCAGTAGCTATTCACTGAATTTGCATAACTTTATTGACAGCACTAAAACTAATTTGAAAAATGTGCTCTTTTCATTCGAGTAAAACATTTACACAAGAATTTGACATTTTTAAAATGTTTGCACACTTTACCTTTCTTCGCTTGCTATAAATCTAAATTCGTTTAGCAATGAATAGACGAGAAATTGAATTGATCTACATGAAATAGCTTTAAAATGTTTGCATAACTCTTTTTGTTATTTCTCATCTCAAGCGCAAATATTTTTTCCTCTCAAAGTTCTGCATTTGATTTTCAAAGTTTATTTTAGCCATTGAAACCCGCTATTCGTGAGTTTGCTAATTTAAGCGATGTTTTCGAAATTGAAATTACTTCCGCTTCAATAGCGATGAAAACAATTAAAAATTGGCTTCTAATTTTAAATGATGCGCTGAATGTTTTTTAATTAAAAGCGAACTCAAAAAAATCAAAACAATCTTTTCAATTAATCGAGAAACGTTATGAATCTTCTTTTCGTTGATGAAGCGATGAAAAGTGAAATTCACTTTAATTTAGACAAAATATTTAATATTTTTCAACATTCAATAATTTATTGGACAAATTCTTTTTTTTTCTCATTGAGTTTAAAAAATAATTTAAAATTATATTCAATGATTGCAAATTGATGCACGAAAGAAGTCGCTTTTTTGAAAATTACAATTTAATCCTCGTGCTTTAACATTTTCAAATAATTTCAATCATGGTTTGCACGAATTCAAAATATTATGAAGAATATTCTAGATTGTACGTTCAAGACTAATCTTTTGATCATACGATTTAAACAATTCTATTTTGTTTCTATTGGTTCTGTTCTTTGATTGTTATGTGTCGCGCGAAAGCGAGAGGTTTCATTCTTTATTCGTCCTTCGAAGAGAACGGTCGCATTAGTCTAAAGAAGTTCTTTGTTCTATTTCTTGAGAGAAATAATTTTAACGTTTATCTTATTTTGTTGAGTTTAAATAAAAGTTTTGCAGTGAATTGGCTTATTACTACCGATTGATACAACATATTATCAAAGTAAAAATGTTTTTAATAAAAAATGCGAATTTCGTGTTTAATTTTTCAAAAAGATTGCGCTTCAAAATTGCTTTGATCACTTTAATCCGTTGAAAAACTCCTTTTTTTAATATACTTCGCTTAACTATTTAAAAAACCTCATTTTGAATTCATAAATCAATTTAAATTTAAAGAGTAAAGTAAAAGTTTCGTGTAACGATCATAGAGTTTTGTCGTTTGCTTCTAAGAAAGAAAATTTTAAAAAATTTAAAATTCTGCCAAAGTTTTCAACATGAATTTGTTTTGTTTGAATTTTTTCTTTCATTCTTTTAAGATTTGAAATGAAACAAACACATGAAAAAAATGAGAACTATCCTCGATTTTTTGAAAGATTAAAGAAGAAAAGAAATGAACAGAAAATAGAAGAAAAAAATTTTAAGCAATAAGCGAATTTCGAAGCAGCAAAACAAACATTTCACGCGCTTGTATCATTGATTTTTTCTGCAATCATTTTAAAGTTCTTCTTTAAAAATTTTCGGAAAAAAATTCTCTGCAAAACACATTTTTCTTCTATTTGAATTACAATTGAAGTTTGACGAGAACTCTCTCGCTTCGATTGATCTTTGCCTTTGAAGAAAATTAAAAAAGCGCGCGTTCAAAATCACTGTAATTTAAATGAAGTTTCTCTTTAGAAAAAAGTGAAGTTGAAATGTTCTTTTACAACTTTCACTTATTCTTCTCTTTTGAAACACTGTTTCCTTGCGAGTGATCAAACTTTTTTATTTCGTTTTAATGTTGAAGTATTTTCGCGGCAACGAGTGTGAGATTTTGTTTTTTGCCTTTTTTAAGACTTTTATTCAAAAGTTTAAAAAAATCATAAAAAAATGAAAGTTTAACAAATTTCGCTTACTTCACGACTTCATTCTTAAACTGAATAGAAGAATAAAGCGTAAAGAAAATTTTTTCCACATTTTGACAAGAAAATTACTCCTTAAGTGTTTCAAAAACGTTCAATTCCACGGAGTTTTTTTATTCAATTTAATCTCTTCCTTTCACTTTTTTGTTTTCGCTTTCATATTTTCGCAAAAAAAAAACAAGCGAATTCCATTTTCAAAGTTATTTTCAATCCTCAAAAGAATTTTGAAAATCGCTGGTGTGCTCGGAACAACTGATTCGGCGAAGCTACGCTTTTAGCCGCAAAGTATTTTCATAAAAAACCATTGACTGCAAAAACTCATATTTTAGGAAAAGGAAAAAATTTACGACCAGAGCGGAATCTTTTTGTACTTTAATTTTCTCTTGAGGCGATAAATCAAGCTGATAAAAAGAAGGAGCTGGCAGAAAATTAAGAAATCAGAAATGAAATTAAATAGTTCACATTAAATCTCAAATGAGCGAAAAATTTATTTGAATTTGAATGAGAAAAAAAAATTCAATGAATTGCAAAAATATTTCAAAATTATTTTATTTCGAATCAAAATAAAATTTTGCGCTTCCTCTTTTGACTTTCATTTTTGATTCTTTATTCGCGACAATAATTTTCGCATTCATTAATTTAACTCTCGCAATCCTATTCATGAAAATTCTAAATGAGTATGATAAATGTCACACAATTTATTCATTTTCATCATTTTTAACAAATCCATTGTTTGAATGCATGAAATTTTCTGTTTATTTACCATTATTCGGCCAGATAGCATAAATATGAGTAAAATAAAATTTTATTTTGTTGCGGCGATAATGATTATCATTTCAAATTTTGGTTTAATCATCAAAAATAAAAATAAAAAATTTAACATCCAAATTAAAGTTTCAAATTTATACGCTTAAAATAATCTCTTTTATATTTAAATTTTTGATGCTCTAGCTTAAATTTCATACACTTCGAGTAAATGTGATAATATAATGAACGAAAAATTGCAAATATGCTATTTTCTCGTCTTACGAATCGTGTTTCGCTTTTACATTCGATAGATAGAAAAATAATGCATAAACACGAATTTCGTTTTAACTTAAGAGTGTTCGCTTTAAATTATTATCGAAAAAAAATTTCAAGCAGATGTCTGCTTAATAAGATAGTTCGGATAAAAGAGCCGATGGCTTATTTTTCTTCGCCCATGATTTCCTCGTATTTCATCGTTAAATAAACGAAATTTTCTTCTTCTCGAACAAGCAATGGAAAGCGTATTTTCTAAAATTTAGCGAGTTTATAGCTCAGAATTTGCAGAATCAAGAAATTTTCTTGGATATTTAAATAACTATTTTTACACAAGAACAATTGAATGAATTTATTCCGAATGGGCTTTTCTAATGATAGAAGCGTTGTTGGATAGGCCCTTTCGGAATAAATTCATTCAATTATGAGTTTAAAACGCCGTAATTTATATTTGCAACAAGCAAAACAATGTAAGCCAGCAATCTTTTCAAGCAAAAATTTATAGCTTAACAATTTTATTTTTTCGAAATCTATTTTTAAAGCAGAAAAAAGAGGAAAAAGACGAATTTAAAAATAATTGTGACATAATTTAAAAAGAATATGCGATTTGAATTTTTTTAATACGAGCAATAACTATAGCAAACAAAGATGATCACCCCTTTTGCTTACCAACAATGATCAAAATTATTTTGCGTATTTTTCGATCTTTACAAAAAGAAAAAATGTTTTAGTTACACAACATTAACGAATTTAGTAAACTCATTTCACTGTAAAGAAATGAAAGGCATTTGTATAATTATATTTTTCTGCTTCAAAAATAGATTTCGAAAGAATAAATTTGGTAAGTTATAAATATTTGCTTGAAAAGATTGCTGGCTTACAGTGTTTTGCTTGTTGCAAATATAAATTACGGCGTTTTAAACTTAAAATTGTTCTTGTGTAAAAATATTTATTCAAATATTCAAGAAAATTTCTTGATTCTGCAAATTCTATCAGCAATAAACTCGCTAAATTTTAAAAAATAAGCTTTCCATTGCTTGTTCGAGAAGAAGAAAATTTCACTAATTTAATGATGAAATACGAGGAAATCATTGGCAAAGAAAAATAAGACATCGGCTCTTTTATCCGAACTATCTTATTAAGCAGACATCTGCTTGAATTTTTTTTTCGTTAATAATTTAAAGCGAACACTCTTAAGTTAAAACGAAATTCGTGTTTTTGCAATATTTTTTTACATATGTGATAATTTTTGCAGATTTGACATCAGTGGATTTTTTTATGCGTGAAAAATTTTCAGCAAAATAGACCCACGGAACTTAAATTCTTAGAAAACTATTTAAAAAAGTATTGGCAACAAAAAACTTCAGTGATTTTTATTTTATTCACAAGCTAGCCAAAAAATTAAGCTCGTCACGCTTTAAATTTACTCGTTCAAAGTTATTTAAGATTTATTTTTCGAGTGAAGTCAACTTTTCACTTTAGTTTTGGTGGCAGGTATAATTTATCTTCTTTCACTTTAAATGTTAGATTATGTTTCGAAATAGAGACTCGAGGTTGCAAGAGAGAAAGAGAGAGCGAGAAAGAGAAAGAGAGAGAGCTGATCGATTGAGAAATGCACGAAAGAAAAATAGATGATGGCCATATTTTGTGTGTCACGAGTTTGGTTTCAAGATTGAAAATGGTAAAGACGAAGAAAATGAATGAAGCTTTAAAAAACGAAAGAGAAAGAAGGAAACAAAAGATAATACTTCATAATCCTGATACAATGATGTTTTATTGACGAGCTCTTCATATTGAAATTGTTCTATCGCTTTCTTCGTAAAAAAAAATTAGTTTGATCATTGCGAAACGATCCTCTTTCAGTGATCAATAATCACTTCGAGCTAATTTTTTTCCAAGATAAGAATTTTCCTCTATAGATACTTTACTTAAACCTCCAACATGGTGTGAAAAATAAGAGCAATTCAAGAACTAAATTAAGAAACTGGACTCTCAAAAAAAAAACTGATAAGTGTTAGTTGCATTCTCACTCTCTGTGAAGAAAGAAGATCGATTTTTTTCCTTTTAGCTTTACTTATTATTCTACTTTTTTCGAAATCTTTGAACTTTTTATTCTCCATAAGCTCTCAGTTTTAAACTTCTGAGAATGAAAATACATAGCCGAGTATCAAAAGCGTGAAGAATAGTGTCTTGCTCTTACTTTTCGCAACAAAATTTAAAACTTTGTGTTTTGATCATTTCCTCAAAACTTCTCTGGGAAAAAACTTTTAAAAATTTTCACATCGTTCACACAATTTTTCACTTTTCTCTCATCATTTATTTTCATCAGGAATATGCGGCTTCTGAAGAAATAAATTTTCTTTAAATAAACTGCATTTTAGTAACTTTTGCATTGAATTTTACTTTCTTTCTTTCTCTAACGTTCGTCATTAAATATAAATGCCGAATCAAATCAATTTTTTGCCAAACGAACTCTTAGAACTTTTCCTGAAAATTGTGTTTTTGAAAATTAAATAATATAAAAATTCACTCAATCTTTTCTGAGAATTTTTTTTTAAAAAGCATAAATGACTTCAGTCCAATTTTTTCCATTCAAAAAGCTTATCATAGTATTGAAGTTTAATATTTTCACTGAAATATTTTCTTCTATTTAAGTTATATCGCGTCGGAAAATAGAGTAGCGAAATCTTACAAAAATTAGATTTTAAAATATTTCCAAAAATTTTTTTTCTTTCATCAAAATCCAATTTTTGAAAATTGGCTTGAAAAAATAAGCTTCATACCGTTGCATTCGAATCATGTTTTCCTCCACAAGCCACGTATTAAAAAAAAGGTGAAAACCAATTTTCAGCACTTTTTCAAAGTGAAGCGAAAAAATTTTATCAAATTTTGGCTCAAATTTTCATTTTTCTTCTAGCACCAATCTCGACATAAAGAAGTTAAATTCATGCAGTTAAAATACGCTTTTTGCTTTTTAGTTTCTTTTTATTTCGAAAGCAGCACAGTAGAAACGTTTTAAAGTAAGAAACAATAAAAGTCGTATGATTGAAGACACTTTTCGACTCAATTTTTCTCTTTGCGTGTATTCAGAGTCAAAGAAATTAATGGCTTCATTTTTTGCGACTAACTCTTCTTTGATTTCTTCAAAAGCAGCGAAACAATCGATTTTTGTTTTATGCCGCTCAATTGAGCTGAGATTAATCTTCTTTTGTTCTGCGTTTTAAAAAATAGTTGTTAGACGCAAAAATTTTTTACAAGCTCCACTTATTCCTCATATGCTATTAATCTTCATGAAGAATATGGTTAAGCTTAAATAGCGTATGAAGAAAATATTTTCGAAAATTTTTACTTTAAATTTCGAAAGCAAAAGTGTAAATTAACTTTTGAGCGAGCTGATAATTTAATTGTTTTAATTCACGTTTTACGCACATAAAAGAGATAAAATTGATCAAGAAGAAAATCGATTTTTAACCAAAAAAAAACTTTTTTAATTAAAAACATAATTAGTTTTTTTCTCTAAAGTTTGTTGCTTTTGTGAATTCAAATTAAGCGGAAAAAGGAAATACGCTTAGAACAAAAATTAAACCATAAGCCGTAAGATAAAAATATTAAAAAATTTTTTCTTTATTTTCGCTTCACTTTTTCGCAACCAAATGCGAAAGAAGAAAAAACTTAGAGAAAATATCGCTTTACATTTGAAAGGCAAGCGTTTTTAAAAATTTTTTAAATTTTTTATTCACGAGAAAAATAAGTTTCAATTGCTCGAGTTGATAAAGCTCTTTCGACGCACAAAGCAAAACTATGAGTTCAAGAAAAAATTTTTCAGTCTATAAGCGTAGACGGCGAATTTATTTTTGTTTTGGATAAAATGTTTGTTTTTTTCCGATCCATTTCTTAGAAAAACACTTTGAAATTTGATAGTTTAAGAATTAAACTTCTTGAAAAAACTAAAATTAAATATGTGTTTGTTCAAAGTTTTTGAAGCTCATGCGAAATTTTATTCTTTCAAACTTTAAAATGTGATGAGAAAGACAAGAAACAATGTAAAGAAAAAAAAACTTTTTCGAAGTTATTTAAAATCTTCGAGTTTTATGAGGATAAATAGAAAAAATGATCATCAATTTTAATATTGGAGGACGAAAAGCAATGAAATAGAGTTGCGAAGCAGACAAAACGCTATCGATGTTATTGATGTGTTCAATTAACGATATAAAAAAATGCATCGAATGTCTCGTCTCTCTCTTGTTGCTACTTAAACGCAGAATTGCATTGTCAAATGTGCTAAGATACGTTCTTAGAAATTATTTATTTCTTTGTTGTTGTCGCGACGTTAAAATCTACGACTTGAAGGCGAAATCGGTTCGTTCCTTGCTTGACACAAACGCATTATTCATATTTAGTACCAGCTCACAATGGACGAGACATGAACATTGAACTGCTTTTCGGGTGCAATAAATTTACTTCTCGCGAGAATCATTATTATTAGCAAAAAATTTGATCATTTCTCGATCTTATTAATGATATACCGAAGATTGCACTTTTCCAGAAAAAAGTGAACAAATGAAAAGAAAAATTTAAAAGTAGAGGAAATGATCAAAATTTTTAAAATGTGAATTCATTCAGTTGTTTCGAATGAATTGAACGTTTTAATTCAAAAAGCCAACAGATCTTTTCAATTCGGATTCAGCAAAAAGAAATAAAAAACAAAATTCAAGCCAATTTTGAATGAAATAATGCTTTTATAGGTTACGCTTTCAGACAGTTTTTTGCTACTTTTCTATAAGCTTCCTTTCTTTATGAAAAAAAAATTCTTCAGAATCCGATTTTCATCGCTATCAGAAACTTTTTAGAAATATATTCGCTTTGTTTTTTTTTCATCCCACAGAAGTATTAGAGTTTACTTCTATCAGAAGTTTTTGAACTTTAAAAAAATAAAATTTTAATCAAAACATCAGTTTGATACTCTAAATGAGGACACTTCCTAGTTAGCATTTATCGAAGGAATTTTTGTTATTAGAAAGTTAAACGCTTTGATTATAAATTATTTTTTAATCTTTGAAATTAAAATATTCAAAATTTGGCACATTTTCAATACGCGATAGAAACAACCAGCAAAATGATAGGCGGACACTCGCGCGTTCACGGTTGAAGTGAATTTTTCGATTCGATTTATTTTGTAGCAATATGCAGCAATTTCTCACCGCAAACGCTAATGTTCACGCGATTATTGCATAACTGCATTAATTATATGTAAATGAAGTAAATACCCACAAGCACTAAAACTCGCTCATGGGATGTGAATAAATTACTGCACAGTGTGGCTTAATGTATTTTTGAACACGAAATTATATTTTTGGAATCAAAATTTTTAAAATTGCCATCAAAAGCTTGTTTTCGAAATCGATACGAACCATAAGTGTACAAAAGTCAATAAACTCTATCCTAAGTTTGATCTTGGTCAATAATTTACATTTTTTTCTCATTTATAGAAGTTCGTTTCAAAGTCGTTAAAATTCACGCTGAATTCTGCTCTTAATGAGATTTATGTTTCGATTTTACAATTAGTCTTCTATCAAAATTCATAGAGTCACGAATCGTAATTCACTATTCACTGTGTTCGTCTAAAATAAAATAAAATGATAACTTTGAACTATTTAATCTTTTTTCTTTGTATGCGTGCGTTAAAAATGAACAAAAATAAATTTTCATATAGCGAAAAGTCAATTATTTTAGTGGCTCTAATTAGTTTCAATTTGTAGAATTCAAATATGTCACGAAACGCGACGCCTGCTCACGATTGCAGTGAAAATTTTTTGAATCAGTACTTTTTACAATTTTGTTCTTTTAATGCTACCTTTTAATACTTGCTTTCAACAGCTTTATTACAATCATTTGGTCATAGAGAGAAAGAAATTTTTTCTATTTTTGTTAGTTTTTTTCTTCATTTTTCACAATCTAACAAGAAAACTACTTTTTTTCAGTCCGATCTTAATTTAAATGAAACTTTAAATGCAGATAGAGCTAAATGTGTGCATTAAGAATAACCCACATCGTAGGTGCGAATTTAACGCGTGAAGCATGTTATTACTGTTTATTGCAAGTTGCCATGTTATTGCAAACTTAAACATTAAGTAAAAGGCCAAAAACTTTGTTCTTTCGATTGCACACTGAAATCTCAACCGATTTTTATTCAGTTTATTTAATGCGATAAAACTCTTTAAATGCCTTGTATTATTCTCATCTCAATTGTTTTTCATTTTAAACACCTTAACATTTCCTCTATTTCTCAGTACATTTATACAGAATCATCAGACATCTATGCAGTTAAACAGTGCTTTTATTTATGAATCCGATAAAAATCGGTTCAGATTTCCGCTCGCAATAAAAAATCGCAGTAAACTTAATGTTTGCACACGAATAACTTGCTTCAAGCGCACAATTCGCACCTTTGATTGAGAATATTAATTTTTTATGCACACAGGAAGCTCTATCTACATACTAAATGTCATTGAAATCAAGATTGGGTCAAAACGTTCTTTCCTTGTTAAGTACTCTCGTGTCCAATAAAATCTTTTCGTCTATTGCATTGCAATAAAGCGAGTCAAAAGTAAAGTGAAAAGACTTTATTGAATTATGAGTATACAGACAATCTTGATCATTTGCTGCTGCTTTTTATAGCTTATATCATGGGTTTATTTTTAAAGCTCTAATATTAACTTTTTTATTTAATTAAATTTTGTGAACTCAACGAAAAACCTACTCTGTTTGAAACTGCAACAGTTGAAACTTTTGAATAAACTGAATATAGCTTTTATTTTTTTTTGACAAATTCTGATTGTTTAGTTTATATTTTTATTTTATCAGGTATGTTGTTATTTTTGAAAGCGACTTATCGCAAAGCGCGATCAAACTTTTGAAAATTGAGTATTGAATTCTTTTTTTATGAATTTCGGCAACTCTTTTATGCGAGTGTCTGTAATTTTTTTACAATAACATCCTTATAGCTTTTAAAATTCAATTGAAAACTCAAAACTTGTGATAAAGTTTCGTTTATTTATTCTGATCAACAATCGTCTGTGTTGGTTCTCAACAACGCAGGGTATAAGAATTTGACAAATATTTGTGCAAGTTTTACTCTATCACCTTCGACATAGAACTCAATAGAGAAAATATTAACTTTTTTGATCTATTACAAAACTTCTTACAAGTTTGCTGAATAAATATCATTTCAATACTTTGTGAAAGAACTTTTTTTCTTAAATCATATAAAAGATGCAAATTTTTTTTAAATAAAATTTTTAAAAATATGAAGAATATTCTTCAGAAGAGTTTACCATGAGTTTATCATAACAATTTTTATTTCAATCAGAAAATATGTTCACGCTTAAGCAAAAATTAGAAAAACTATTTGGTAATGAGCTTTTTAGATGAAGGCAGGTAGAAAGTATTTCAGATATTGTAACAAATTACAAATATGAATATGTATAAATAATAAAATTTTATGATTTTTCAAGTTAAATTACTATTGAGAGTTTATTTTTTACACCCAACTCTTGTATTTCTTAATTGAATTTCTATAGAACTTGCTTTTAATGAAACTTTAAAATGTTTTAATTTCAGATAAATTATTAAAGTTTTTATCGTTTCCATAAAAATGATTTAAAATTTATCTAAGAAATAAGAACAAAAACAAACTTAAGACATCAATTTTAATTTTTTTAATTGAACCATTTTACAAATCAGTCGGAACGATTAATTTTTTAACTTAAACAAAAATAAAACAAAACCGATTTTAACTAAAAGATAAGCAGATAGCCAATAAAATTGGTTTCAATGTTAATGTTAGAATAATAAAGTCTAAGTTGTGAATCAATTTAATGGCTCATTTTGTGGTTTTAATATTTAATGTTAATATTCCTTCAATAAAAGTTGAAAAGATTGTAAAGCAGTAGCGGAAGTACAAGCTGTAAACTTTGAATTAAGAAAATGACAAGCTCAAAAATATTATCATTTTAATTTACTGTGATAAAAAAGTTATTTCTACTTGAAACGGGAAATAATTATTATCCTGAACAAATGAAGCAATTTAAAAATGATAAAACACATAAAAGTAAGATTTAGCTTACAAGTTCTCAGTTGAAATATTTTAAATTAATATATATGAAAATAAGAAAAGAATTATTTTGATCAATTTTGTAATCTTATTCATTAAAAAATTATTTGAGCTAAACTTTAGAGAGTTAAAATTAAATTTTAAAGTATTTAAACTCACAAAATAAAACAAAAAATGTTTACGTATCATCAACGCACTGCAGGAAAGTGTCATTTCAGCTGCAAAATTTTTTTTTCTTGAATGTGAACAAAATCTAAATTTCAACTGCTTTACCTTTCTTTCGATATCATTTTTTCACCGATAAAAAAGTCATCGATCATCGTTTAAAACTTCACACTAAGTTCAAATAAATATCGAAAGCAATTTTTCATTTTAATATGAATTCCAGCGTGAAAATGAAATAAAAAAATGAGATAAAAATGGAATTCGTTTATCGTTTAGAATTCAGAGTATGCGAAAGCAAAAGTATTAAATTCATGTTATAATATTGAAATTTTTAAAGTAAACAAAGAATTGCGAAAAGTTTTTTTTTACATAACTTTCTAAGTTGAATAAACTTATTATTCTTAATTTTTTAATTGCAAAATGTAAAAAAAAAAGAGAAAGAGATTAGGAGCAGTAAATGCGAATATGAGCACGAGTGAAAAGTTAAGCATTTGGTAAGTTATAAATGATAAAAATGTAAATTGCGTTAAGAGTGAAAGTGAAAGAAATCATCTCAAAATGCAAAAAGAAACGCATTTGTAAAATTGCATTTACATTTTTTTGCTCATTTCACTTTTTCTCGTAAATAAATTTGAGCGAATATTTGCTTTAAAAAGAAAACCGACTCGAATCTTTAGCTGCATTACGCGATATTGCGAATATGAATATGATAAAATAAATGAGATTATGAAAAATAAAAAATTCATTATTTACTATTATTATTATTTATTATTATTTACCTATCTTTATCAATCTTATTTATATATATAAATAAAGTATGTAAATACAAGAAAAAATAATAAAAATTTGCTTAAATGAAGCATAGAAATTATATGAAATGAGCAAAACTTTCCGATCATTGTTCATTACAACAACAAAGCGAATTTAAAAAAATTCTTTTCTTTTCATTCTTCTTGGATGAGTCGAAAATAGATTGTAATGTATTGTATTCGATTGAATAGCGTGAAAGAGAAATTGTTTTGAAATTCGCATAAAAGAGATTAATAAAGATAATAATGTGGAAATAGAAAGAATGAAGAGAATAGTAAAAAGATAGAGCGAAAAGAGAGAGAGAGAGAGAAGAAAAAAAGCGAAAGAACTGATTGTTGAAAGCAGCAATGGTTAAACGGATGGTAAAGATGCGCAAGAGTATATGTGTTTTAGTACTTGTACGAAGTTGTGTTAAAAGTACACAGCTTTTCGACGTGTGTATGTTCACTATATACGCGGTATAAAGTTTTCGCGAATAGTGTAATTCGGAATTCGAATGGTAGCGTATTAGGCGACTTTTACTTTTATTGCTTCTTATTCCGCTTTACCGTTCATTGAAGTGACTTTTTTGAAGTTTAAAAACGTGAACACATTGAATTTTGTCTATTCTCAAGATCGTATTATCTTCTTTATCACTTCTCATTGTTAACTTTGCTGATTTAAAAAATTGTCAATTGTAAAACAAAGAATAATTCGATTATAGTAATTATCACTTTGTTTGAATTGTTGTTCTTTGTTTTCGAGCGATCTTTTCTCTGTTGAATTTATGAGCGAAAAAACTTCGCGTGTTTCGAAAACGTTTTAAATCATGTTGAAATTATTTCTGCTAATCGCTGTGATTTTAACAAACTTCTCTCACGCTTACATCGCGCATCGAACTCGGATACATTTACGCGAGGTGAACGACGATTTAAAATCGCATAAATCACTTTATAAATCACTGTCCGAACACTGTGCACGCTGCGAAAACGACAATTCGCGTAATATCACAATCGCGGTATTAGCGCCGGTAAATGATACGCTGCTGTATTCGTTGAACAAAATACTTCCATCAATCATTTACGCGGTAAGCTCATTGCAAGCGAATTCGAAATACTCGAGCTTAGCGAATCGGACCATAAATGTGCTTTTCCGCGACACTGCGTGTTCGTCGACACGCGGTCCGTTGGCAGCGTTCGACTTCTACATCAAAGGTATGGTCGACGTTTTCTTCGGACCGCTTTGTCCGTACGTACTCGCACCAGTCGCGCGTTACGCGGCTGTGTGGGACATACCGATCATCACAGCGGGCGGTCAAAACGATAATTTTGACTTTAAACAATCGCATTATCCGCTTTTGACGCGAATGAACGGCGCTTATTCGGAAATCGGTGAAATTTTACTGCAAATATTGAACAAATTTCATTGGAAAGTTTTGGCGCTTTTCTATCACAATTACGACGAAAACACGAAAGGCAATTCGGATTGTTTCTTCACGCTGGGCGCCGTTTTCGCGCGTCTCGGCACGAAACCGTTTCATCGAAATTTCGATGAGACAAATCCAGAAACCGATTACAAGCGATTGTTGCAAGAACTTTCGCTCAGCTCGAGAAGTAAGTGAATTTATTATTTACACTCTGAAAATATAATCACGAATATATTTTATTTATTCGAAAAGAATCTGCGCGATAGTATAATGAATACTTTCTTTTTTCTCTCGCTTATCAAAACGAAGAAACAAAAACAAAATCATTAATATTAAATTTTCTATAAATAGAGAATTGAATAACACTCGAGCTAAGTTGCACTCATTTTTCAAAACGCAAAAAAGCGTCAACAGTTTTACCAGATGGGATAAATTTTCAAAATAAAAAACTTTCTCTTCTCTTTTCGCCTTTTAAAAGAGTTTTCAATCAACAAGTGATTCCTATTTTTCATTTTCAAACGCCTATATTTTCATTAAATTCAAAATTTTCCTTCTTTCTAATCTTAAAAGTCGGCAACGATTAATCTTCTTTCTTCTTCTTTTTTATTTGTCATTCTTATTTAAAAGAGATTCGATTTAATTTAAAGAAAAAGATTATTTCTCTCCTTGACGTCCATTTTACTTCTTTTTACGTTACTTGCATCTACTTAAATTACGATTTCGATTGTAAATATCGATCAATCATCAAAATTTAAGCTGCAAAACAGTCCAACTTTGACGACCTCAGACTTGTTTATTCCTTAAAATATTTTTATCAATTTTTTTCCGATTTTTATTGGTTTCGTATACATTAAAATTCAATGAAATTTTTTTTTCGTCTCAATGACAGCTCATATTGATTTGATGTTTACTTCTCTAAAACTTTTCAAGTGTTTCTAAGTCTCGAAAACTTAAGCGCTAAAAGCTCGATGTTTTTAAACTTGATAATTTTGTTTGCGTTTCAACTTTTCTTTCTTGCGTTTTTTTTTCTTCTCATAAGCTTATAAATGCGCTTAAATTTCAAATTTGAAACTCATTCAAAAGTCTATTCAGTCGCAAAATTATTATTCAAGCTACTCTTTACTTTAAAAAATAAGATAAATTGTCGAATAATCTCGAGATAGCGAAATGAAAAACAGAAATCGAAAAATTTGCATATTGGCTTCAAGTGTGTGACCAGAATTTTAAAAACTCTTATGCGGTTATTTTATACTCGAGTAAGATTTTGCAATCTTAACAATCAATATCATACGTAAAAAATATTATCTTACAATGCTATTGTATGACATTTGCTATTTTTAATACGGAAAATTAGAGGAAAAAATATTCGACGAAACAAGAAATGAGATTAAATTTATACCACGGTGATTGTAATTTAAAAGAAAAATTTTTATGTCGCTATGCCTGTAGTTGAAATATTCTCAAGCGAACAAAAAAAACTTATGTTCATTTGTTATTTTGTAGGCTTAATTTTACACGCCTTCAACACTCCCATAAACGTAATTTAATTCGCTTAGTGATGAAGAAAGATGATTATATGTATATACACTAGAAAACATTTTTGTATACTATTTATTCTCCTATAATCTAACCTCAATGGAAACCGAATAAACTATTTTTGTTGTATTTTTTTCGCTCTCACTTGTATTTGGTTTTCGGTTTGTGACATTTCGATTGAAAGAAGTGACAAAAATGCAATTAGCTATCGTTTTTATTTCATAAGCAATGAAAATGATTTCACCCGTCTTCTTCTTCCTCGTTCGCTTGTCAAAAGTAAAAAAAGATAAACGTTTGCTAGTGTTATTCATGTTTATAGCAAAGAATGCCATAATACATTCTGCGTACTTTAGCCAGGAGAGAAGACAAAAATCTCCTAAACGCGCAATTCGTGCAACAATGACCTGACTTTGTGTCGTTGAATACTTGCTAGCTTCGTTTAGGTGCACTCGAGTATTAAGCGCATTGTTTAGTTTTCTTTAAATGCTACGCGAAGTGTAAAATCTCTTTTTTTTAATGAACAAATTTGTATTTTCTAGCGAATTTTCATTATTTGAAAAAAGGGTGCATCAACATTTTTGACATACTTTGTTGTTTTCAACTTGAGCGCTTAATTAAGTTATCAGCTTTTTAAAAATGTGCTTCTCAGCGTTAAAAAGCCGAGCGAGGAGAACAAAAAATTAACGCGAGAATAGATTTTATCCTTAATTAGTGATTGTGATTAAATGCACGAAACAAAATAATGCGACGCATTAAATTTTAATGCTAGTGACACAAATTCTAACAAAAAAATCTTTTCATCCGATTTGCATTTATATTCGAAGCGAACTTTTTCTGAACATTTTTCAATTTGTTAAGCTTGTTAGAATTGCTTTCATTGTGTAAACATCGCATCTTCTAAAAAATGAAACAAATTAAACTTAAGATAAATTTCGAGCGATCAGCTAATTGAAATGATTTGACTTTTTCATGATGTTAATTTCAGGGTAGCGATAAAATGTAAGAAAACAAGAAAATTATTCCGATTTTCTATCAACTTGAACCTAATATCTAAAAAACTTATTTTTTATAATATTTTTCAAATGGTTTTTATCATAGTTCAATGAACTGTTCATATAAGGTGTTTGACAAATTTTCATCTTCATTTTCCACCCACAACTGTAAAAAACGTTATTTAGATAAAGATGAAAACTTCTGTTTTGCTCGGTTTTTAAACGATTCAAGCGCTACGATTGCCCAGCAAAAGAGAAGATAAACACAGAGTTAAGCACTGGAAATGTGGATAAAAATCATACTTTATAACTAATTTCGCTTTCGCTATGTTGAATTTAAATGTACACTTGTGGCCAGAATAATATGTATCTTATCAAGCTTTAAACTCAGATATGACAAAAATTTATCGAGAAAATTTTCAAATGAAT
>NCKU01002154.1:0-20465 GCA_003675995.1 Dinothrombium tinctorium
AAGTTAGGAGCGTTTCACGTTTACCACCAGCAATAAAATTTGTTTGTGATAAAAGCGCCTGCAAACTCGCTTTTTATTTTCTAACTACGAACTCCTTTCTCGCAGCTGAAACATTGAAATGATCAAATATTAATGAAAGTACTTACGAATTTTTCTTAATTCTTTCGCTTCGCCATCAATTTCGCCTCTGTTATAATTTTATAAATGGTGAACTATGTCGTGTTTCACGCGCGATAAACACGAGTGAAGGCGAAAGCAAAATCGAAGATAGCTTTCGTTATTGCATTAAAAGTTAGCTTTTCGGAAAGCGCTCTCTCTCTCTCTATCTCTAAACTTATGTAAACTTAATTTCAATTTCATGAATAAATTTCGCATTCTTTTCAATAGGAAAAATTCACTCGAACAAAGTTGCGAACGGCAAGAGAAACGCGAGGAATAAAGAAAAGAATAGGCGAAAAAAAACAAATAAAACGATGATTAAAAAAACATCGCATTTCGACTTTTTTCAACGCATCGCAAAGCCGCTGCAAAGCTGAGCTCAATTTGGGTAGCGCTTCTGCGAACGCGACGTGCAACTTTCAAAAAACACCGCAAATGACTCTGCGAACTAATGTTCAAATGACATGCAAGCGAATGTGAAATTAGTGTCCGCAAAATTTTAAGTGATCTCCGCATATAGTGAAATAAAATTGCAGTGATAGTAAATTGAGTGCCGCGAAAGCGAAAATAAATTGAAAGTAAATTACATTAAAACTCGCGATTGCAGCGTTCAAAATTAGAAATTATTGAATATGTCGAGTTGTGTGCGTGTCAAAAATTTGAGCGGAAGGCGATTAAAACAAAGGCGCGTATATCGAAAGCAAGCATTGAATAAGCGTAATAAATAACGGCATTCGCCTTCTTTTTAAAACTTTTTCAGCGCAGCTCATCAAAATGCACGATTCGCTCGATTTCACGTACGCTTTTTCACTTATTTCGCAAATGTGTGTTATTCGACTGTTCGCGCCGTATTTTCTCTCTTGCGATGCATCAATTCGCATACGTTTTGTATGCGATATAAACGAAAATATTTTACGCAATGAACATTAATTTGATCGCTTTGACGACGTTTGTTTGCTTTTTTTATCTCTTCTCAATTTCGCTTCTGCTGCAAACACACTCGAAATAACAAATCAAGCCTCTTCTTTAGCGCACCATCAATTGTTCTGACGCTTTATTCACTGGCCAATTTTCTTGTTTCAAAACGAGAAATTCGACGAAATTCTAAATACGCGCATTATTACTGACTGCATACAACGCCATTGTCTTCTATCAGATAAGCTAAATGAAATAGTGTCGGCGTTGAACATATTCATTTCAATGAGCTTTCTGCTCTCGAACTTCTTTTCCTCGAATTTAGTTTTTTAGATCACTTCTAAGGAAAACTCTGCTCTACGCTTGTAATGCTCGAGAGGAAGAGGATTATTTTTTAAATAGCACCGTTTTCAATTATAATGCTTCAAAAATGAGTGTAAACGACTTTTGATAATTTTGGAAATTCAATTTATGAAAGCAGTTGGAAACTCGAAGTTAAGTATTAGTGAATGTCAGTCAGAGAAGAAAAACGAATCAAAATTTTTCATTTTGAAAGCGGAGCGCAAATTATGTAGAACGGCGAGATGTGTATTTGAATGTGTGAGTGGGAGTGAGTGAGTTGAGAAAAAGATGATTGTGCATCGAAAACCATTGAAAAGTAGAAAATGTTTTTTTTCAAGCATCGAATCGAGAAGAAAAAGCGGAGTTCCACTTTCCATCGAAATACTAATTAAAATAGCTTCGAATTTTTCTTTTTCCGCGAGTGTCTATGAATTGAGGGGAGGCGAATTTTGCTTGTTTCCGTGATTTAAAAACCGGAGGAGTAAATTGAGCTTATGCATCATTGCTATTGATTTTGAAGCGCTTGTATCCGAAAAAAAGCTAAACGCTAAGCAATGCAAAGCAAGATGAATGAACGAATGAATGAAAAACGCTTTTACTCTCTCTTGCTCACTCTTATTCTCGCTTTCTCGTTCTCATTCGCTTCCCGCTGCAGATTTCGGCGCAAATAATGCATATTTCGGTCTCTCCTCTCTTTAGGTTATCGAATGCGACGGATTCATTGTCAGCGCACAGCTTTTATAATGTATAATATCATATTTATGCATCATTTTTTCGCGTCTCACTTTCGATTTATACTTTTCGATTTAAATATACTCCGAGTGCAAATGACACGTCTACCGTTTTCCATCCTTTTTTCGCCACGATCCACCCTCTCAAAAACTCGATGGCGAAAATCGCTGCGCCATCGAAATGCGGCTGCATTTTCATACATTATTATTACTTTTCTGACTTCTCATTTGAATACAAAAAGCAACGACGATGAAAGCGAGTGAGCAGAGTGAGTAAGGCGCAGTGAAGTTAGAGAGGAGCGCGAACAAACACACGAGTCCGAGCAGAGAGGAAGATCGCTTCGATTGAATGAACTGACCACATATAATTTATCCAAACGTTTTCAATCGTGTTTATTGTGTATGCCTTGCTTTATGCAACATATTCATTTGTAAACATCACTCCACTTTTCGCTTTTATGCCGCTGGATCACTGTTATTATCGTCATTATTTGTATGTACCTGTGATCAATACTGTCATTAAGTACCCGTTTAAATCACTGTCGTTCTCAGTACAGATATGATCGAACATTGTATCGAATGTTGACATTGATGTACCGAACGCCGAACAGAAAAAAAAAGTTTTTACAGACATCGCGAAAAGAAACGAAACAAATTGTGTGCGTCGACGAATATTAGAAAAGCAATAAGAAATATGCGTATGCTTAAACAGATACTAAAAAAGAAGCGTCTAGAGCCGAAACTGAATAAATTATTTTTAACAGATTACGCTTGGCTCTTCTTTTATTTTTTATTTATCAGCGCGGTCGAACATCATTCGCCTTCGGCTAGAACTTGTTCTCGCTCGAGCAATTTTTTAATTTTATTTCGAGAATGCATGCAAGATTTAAGGTCCTTTTTTTAATACAAACGTATGTGTGCGTGTGCACTCGTGGCGAAAATAAAATTTCGATCTATAAAAGCATTTCATAAAGCGCACTTTTTTCATAATAGCACCACTCTCTTCTTATTCTCTACATCTCGCAAGTGGGAATCGAGCGGTGAGATGCAAGTGTTTTCACGTACAGAGACGCGAGAAAAGTGATGAAAAAAAAGAGCAGCAGCAGAAGTAACTGTTTTCATTGCATTCACACTTGTCTAATCTCATCTTTAAAACTTTACGCCAAGTATCGAGCTCGAATTATCAATGTGATTACAGCGAAATTCGATATAAAAAGAACTTTTCTTTTCTTTTCTACTTTCGTTAATGTAAAATAAAAGAAAAACTTTTTCGCTTCTCGCTTTCTCGCCCTTCATACACACACACCAAACTGAAAGTATACCGCAAAGAATGTAATATTACTTCCCGAAAAGCAACTGCAGTTGGTAACATAGACACAAGTGCTACGTTTCGAATAAAGTGTACGGTCGTAGAAAGTGGATTAAATTGTAATTTATTTTTTCAAAGCTTTTAATAATTGAGAGAAAGAAAGAAAGAAAAAATCGAGAAAAGTGAGGAGAAAAATGTTCGCTTATCATTCGAAGCGAAAGCAAATCGAAAGCACAGCGAAAGAGAAACAGAGGATATTGTGTACAATGTAAAACGAAAAGATTTGTGCTGATCAATTTTTATAATTGAAAATTTTCATGCTATTAGCGTCCATTAAAATTATAATAATCCAAGCGATTAAAAGTAAAGTTGCATTTATAAAAATTGTGATCTAGACGACGAAAACTAATGAATTGATTTTTATGTTATCTCATACGCAGTAGATGCATAATGCTACGCGTCGAATGAGAGTAATGAAGATAACGTTCGAAAAAGTGATCACGTCTATGCGAAATGTACAGAAATGCCGCGTTTATGTTTTTGACATTTGTCTAGCGCTTTTTCGAGCGGGTCACAAACGATTTTTATTTAAAATACAACTGCATTAGATTACAACGATTTTTTTTTATAGAGAGATAAAAACGCGTACAGTTTCAACATTTTTTCGATCGTTTTTCTCTCGCTACTTTTCAGCGAATTGAATGCAGTAAAATTGTGTTGTCAAAATTTTGATTTTCTTCTTTCTCTTCTTTCTCGTTTAGATCCTTTACGCACAGATTTGATGAGCAGCAGAGCAGCGTAAAAGTTTACAGGGCGCTTTTCTTCTTCGAATAAAGCGCAAACAAACGCATAATAAAAAAGTGTTTATCCGTTAATCGAAATGAATCGGATTTTTGAAAGCGATGAACACAACTACTACGTATACTCTCACGTTGCGAGAATTACATTTTAGCCAACATTTGCATTTGAATGCGATAAACGCATTAAAATGAGAATGAACAAACTGAAATTGAGTGACGAGAAGAAAAAAAAAACGTCGAAGGGTTTTAACTCTTTTGTGTATTCGATAGCAATGTTATCTGTGAAAAGTTTGGAGCAACCGTTTCGTATAACCCCGTTGTCGCTCGCTCTCCCTACTTATTCTTTCTCTACTTTATTCAAGCATTTCATTGAAAGCATTGAAAATTTTGACAAATGAAAGTCTCGAAAATTGTAATTCATCAAGCGAAAGCGTAATACGTTATTAAATTGAAGATAAAAACGAAACGCTAGTTAATGCTTTTTGCATACTCAGCTTTCAATTTCGCGAAAGTACAAATGATAAGTTTGCTCGCACACAAGACCTAAAATTAAGTGCGTAATTTCGAGTTTCGAGAATTCAGTGAAGTGGTTGTGATTCGTTCGTAAGGTTAAAGCGATTAAAAGAAAGGCTAAAACGACTTGACTTACCGAAAATTGCTGCGAAATTCGAATGCAACATTTTGAAGCGTAAAATTGATTTCATTTGCTTCGTCCAAATTCTTCTGCTTCTCTAACTTTTTGTTCGAAATTCAATTTCGAGTCCGATTTCGATTCATTTTGCGCAAATATACTTTCTCCTAAATAATATTTATGTGCTGCAATAAACGCGAGAGAAGAGCGAACTCGATTATTACTTTATTTTATCGACGATTTGAGCTTCTTTAAAAAATGGAAACGAACGTCGAAAAGTTTGCTTTGAAAAGCGAAAAGTTTGCGAAAATTCACTTTTCTATCGGCGAGAATATAGAGAAAAGTTTGCGTCGAAGAAGAGGAAGCGAGGAATCGGCGGTCGCATCGCTCGTCTCGGTGCGGTGTGCATGTGTTACGTTCGGAGAGCGGTGATGGAAACGAATGCAGCTTGGAAATCTTTTTCGAAGAGCAGAGCAAAGTTTCGCTCAGTTTTTACCGATTGGTTGACTCATGAGTAGTAAAAAGATTCTTCGGAGACGCAGACTCTCGACACTCAATGCGAATCCCGCTTCAGCTCACTCGCTGCATTCAATGCATTCTCACTTTCTCGCTCTCTCTCGTTCTCACTCGCCGCTCGGCATCGCGCAGTCTGCCCCCGTTGGTTTGCGCTAACTATTGTTTGCTTGCAAATGCTTTGATTCAAGAGCAGTGAGAAGAGAGGCGAGTGCGAGAGAAAGCGAGAGGATAGATAATGAAAGCCTCCGTTTTTTCTCCAACTTCCTTTTACTTTCGCTCGCTACAATCGTCCATCAAACGCAGCGACTACTTCAATCAGCCTGTTCAAAATTCAACGCACTCGGATCCACTACAATGGTGCACAATCAGATGCGTTTTCTCGCTCTCCAAACTGCATTTCTGCACTCTACTCTCCTCTAAAACGCTACAAAAATTTCGCTGCATGTAAACTTCAATTACTTTAGATCATGCATCCACGCCCAGTCGACTAACGCCGGCTTTGCGCTCTCGAATTGTTCTAATGGCTTTTAGAAGAGAGAAGCTTTTTTAATTTAACCAACTTAATGAAAATTTGCGAATGAATAGTTGAAAGTAATAATAATGATGTTAGAGCAGCAAAATGGACAAGAAATTTGCAGCGAGTTACGAGCGCGAAAAAACAAGAAGCGAGCGAGTAGCGCTCGGATTGATGCGATTAATGGTGACATTAAGCAAATTATATGAATATCAGATCGGATTCGTGCATATGCATTGTTTTCGTGCACTTTTTTGTAAGTGGATGAAAGCGAAAGCAAATGTGCTTAGGGTGAAAAGCGGCTGAATAAGAGAGAAGCAACAACGCAAACATTTGACAAGAGTCCGCAATTGCGATGATTGCATTTGCTTCCAGCTTTCAAAATGTTTCGTCTTTCTTAAAATACAAGCAACAACATTTTCCTCTTCCTTTCTTTCGCTTTAATCGCAATAAACATCGCAAAACTCGCAGCATACCAATTCTTCTGATCAACGTGTCATTGCTTATTTACCCACGAAGTGTGATTAGTACGACTCGCCAAGTGAAACGAACACAAGCAGTTTTGGTGAAATGAAAACGCAAAAAGTGCTGAAATTGAATATGGAGCTTAAAAAGTTGCGAGCTTTCGTTTCTGCCTTTGTCGAATCGCATTTAACAAGCGTCAAGTGACGGTGCAAAATTTTCGAACGCGAACTTCGCGAACACGTTGCTCTATGTATTTTTAGGTTCGCTGAGTGCTTCTTTTCTCACTGTCTCTCGCATATTTTCTCGTTCGCCGTCTTCTCTCCCGATGATTGAGATTTAATCAGTCGCA
Organism: Dinothrombium tinctorium; assembly: GCA_003675995.1. Classification (NCBI taxonomy): domain Eukaryota; kingdom Metazoa; phylum Arthropoda; class Arachnida; order Trombidiformes; family Trombidiidae; genus Dinothrombium; species Dinothrombium tinctorium. The sequence goes on from NCKU01002154.1 coordinate 6,732, forward strand.
AATGCAGGCGAAGAATGTCTTAAAATAACAAGAACAACGAATAATTGTGTTATTTTAATGCAAGCGTGGAGTGGCAGAGAGCGAAGAGAAACGCAAAAATAGTTTCGGTTTCGGATTACTGCGGGAGGACAGTCGATTGCTGCGGGTTTCGATGTGGGAAAAATTTCTCCTGTTCTTCGCTTCGAAGTAATCGTATACGTCGAGCGCGGAATTGTTTATCGGTTTTAACCGACTGTAAGACGTGGTTTCGAGCGCTCAAAATTATAGTCCTTATTTGCTTTCGTTAACCGATGGGTGAGACTGAAATAAATGAATGAATTAGAGAATAGAGCAGAGCGAGCGAGCAAGAAACAGCGAAAATCCTTTTTGATTAATACGCAGCAATTTATTTGCGGCTGGGCTATAATTTTTCACCTCACGTTTCAAAAATTGATGCGAACGCAAAATTTCGTCTTCAATTTATTAAGAGCACGCAGCGAAAACCCAATCTGAAATTTACTTTCATTTCACTTGATATTAATTTAACGAAATATTGCTTTTCTTTCTTTCTTTTACTTTTTTCATTAAAAAAATTATTTCTAATTAGATTAAGCGAGTAAATATTTAACTAATAGCTTGAAAAATAGCTCGAGGAGGATAGTACGCTGTTAAATCGGAGGATGAAAACGAGAGGATAAAAAAAGATGATTTTCGCTAGAAGATTAATATGATTTCTACTCTGTCATTCTTTCTGCGCTTTTTTTTCTCATCCTTACTTGCGCTCCTTCTCGTTTCATCGTTTTTTGTTTTTTTTTCGCTTCCACCATTTGAAATGACATGAAAAATATGAGCTACATAAGTTTGTTCGCTAGAACAAAATCAAAATCCGTAACTATAGTGTACTTCATTTGAGATGTACTCACATCGGATAAGATAAAGATCGAGAAGAGCAAAGAAAAGCGGAGGAAGAGCAGCAAAAGACTTTTGCTAGTTTTTTTCTTACTTTCGAATCGATTTTTGAAACGGATAAAAGATGATAAAGAAAAGAAGTGAATTTATACGAAAAATAAAATGATAAGAAAATATATTCGTTCAATGAGCGAAATGAGAAGAGAAAACGACGCTTCAGTTTGCTCGCATTTGCTTGTTAGTAGAAAGTAAAGTTTGGTTAAAAAATTTGTGCAAATTGCGTCAAACGCACAAGCTTATTGTCATTTTATTATTTACGAGTCATTTGCTAGCCGCAAAAAATAAATAAAAAATTTCTTTTTTCCGCGCTTTTCTTTGCGTTTTTCGCTCACTTTTTCTCGCTTTATTTACACAGAAAGCAATTTTCAAAGCTTTTTTAGCTAATTGTAATTCACAGCGCTTTTTTTCACTCAATTTTTTACATTAAGCAAAAACGTGTCTGCTTTTATCTTCACTCGCTCGTTTCGTAATTCTTCTTTTTCAGAAAAAACTGCGTCTCACTTTTCCATTGCTTTCACGCTAAGCAATTTAGCAAATCTGTTACTACTTTTCTGTGCCAGCTTTTTATCCAACGCAACACTTTCCACAATTCGTTAGTAATTAGCGATAGAAAAAAAATTGACTCACGGCAACCATAATTAGCAAATTCATTTTCATCGCAATCTTCGACTCGACCGAAATAGTGGCCTAATTGGATAATAAACATTGTCGCTTGATTTCTGATTTTTCATCCGCGCTTTCAATGCTGGCGTTTGAATAAGCGAAAGAATGTGAAAAGTCAATTAGATAGGAACTATTCTTTACGTTTGCAAACATTGTATTCAACAATATTCATATTTCATGTTTAGTACTAGAAAATTGCTTCGTATTCATCTCTCCACTTGTACTCTCTAATCACTTGCAAATAGCTGCTGCGTACGTTATAAGTGAGCCCTGCGGGCATAAAACATCGCGTAACAATGTCTGTAGATAATAAAGAATATTACAGCCTTTGTTGTACTCAATGCAGCGCATGAATTAGCTTTTTACGTTCTACTCGATACACTTTTATGCGCCATACGCGTTCGGAGATTCTCCTTTTGATTTTTACCACCGCACGACATTTGCTATGAAAATTTTATTTACGACTACGCCGCGCTAAATTTTTATGGCTACTCTCCTCCAATAATAACAATAATAACAATTTTTGAGGGCACGTACACATTAAACAATAAAATAATGTACTTGCAACAACCGAACGGCAGTCGAGAATGTTTTAAATACGGGCGCGTTCAGCATTTTTCTCTTCACTTCGTTTAGATTTTTACACACAAATGCAAGAAAAATTTGGGTGTGATTTTAAATTGCGCCGTAAAACAAGCGAGATTATTGAATTGATAGGTCTTTGACTGAGCGCGATGCTTTTCAGATAATTTCTACTCTTCCACTTTGATGAATCGAGCGTTGAATATTCGAGCTTTTTTTTGCTCAGGGTGAGGCGATCAGTGTAATATATTAAAGTGAGCCAATTTATTTAATTCAGACGCGAGAAAGAAGAAAGAATCGAGCGAGAAGTTTTTTATTAATTTATGTACACACGCTTTTCGAAGCGTTGTTCTAAAAGCGCGACGCACTGACTGATAGCAAATCGAAGCACGTATTCGCGTTTAAAGTGCATTTAAGAAAGCAAATAAAGCGTTTCATATTTTATAAGTGAAGTTATCAATTTAAAAAAACAGCGATCTCAATTAATCACCGAACGCACGAATAGATCGCTTCTCGCTTCGATAGTCTTTTCACATTTTTTTTTCTTCTATCAAGCTGATTTTCTTTCTCGCCTCAATTATTAATACGGATTACGCTCTGATTTTCTCGCAACCGACCGCATTGCTTTTCGGTCACGGTTAATGCCACATTAAAGCGTTCGGTTTTCAGTTACACGGAAATTAGATTTTAAATTAACGTTTGCGTATAGACTTATTTTCGACTTTATAAAATTCACCGTAAACGCGAAAATTTCACCAGCAGAATTTAACGCTTGACTGGAAATTTTTTTGCTCTCGCCGTGATAAAATTGCACCACAATGACAAGTTGTTTTCACTTATTTCATTCGCCAATTTTAAACTTTTGAACAACTTTTGACGTTTTCTATTTTCGAAAATTTTCTTCAGAATGCACATTCATTATTTACGCAGACTGTGTGAGCCGAACGAATTAGAAAGCTTTATTCTTGTGACATGTGTCAAAATAAAGCACGAAATCAAAATTACAAATTGAGACGGCGAAACTAAACTATTCTCATAATCACAATTGCGCTTTAAACTTGCGATCTAAGCTTATTTCCGTTTAAATTGTACAAAAGAAACGATGACTTCTCGAAGAAGCTAAAAGCTGCACAAAAGAATAAACGCGAAAATGCGAATCGAAAATGATTTGGGTGAGTTGAAAATTTGTGTGAAACGATCATTTTCATAATAATAGCGATTTTCGGGCGAAAACAAGCGTTCAAATTGTTGACAGATGGTACGCTTGATTTTGAAAGCAGCGGTTTCGAGCATTTTGCGGTCTGCTATTATAACGCGGCGGTGTGTTTATGAAAATTCATACAGCAAAAATTAGATTCAATACAAATTCGTTGACTTCAACACTTAATTCGTACGTATCTGATTTAGAGAAAAGTCACGGATATTTACGAGAGGATAAAAACCGCTCGTTGTTGTCTATGCTTCCATAAAACATTCATTAAATTCGCTCGTTTTGAGCGCGAATACGAAACGAGAGGAGCAAGAAAAAAAAAATGCAGAGGCGAGAAACAAAGCATCAATCATCTAAACGCCTTGTATAGAGACGAAAAAATTACATTTTTACATATAAATAATATCGCGTTCGCTATTAACATGCAGCAAGACAAAAACTTTTCACGGCGAAAATCGTGCTGCTTAAATGCGAATTAAATGAAACGTATAATTTATGGGTGCAAAAAGGGCGATTTTGATTTTCTTCGCTTGAATTACACATTTTCTCGTTTTTAATAATAATGATCAGCGCACTTTTTCACATTACCGGCACTTAAATTTACCGGCTTGTGAAAAAGAATGGGCGCGAAGAGGAAATTAATTTAATATGCGTTTTGAATTTTATTCATTTTCTCCTTTTTCTTCACTTTTTCTTTGCTTTTCTTTTCTTCTTTGAAAGTGGAAGTGTTTTAAAAACAAAACATCGATGCGAAAAACGGCGTATTAAAAGTTTATCTGAAACAATTGTCAATCGTTATCATGAGATGAGTTTGTGAACATCAAAAGAGTCCTAATAAAACGCATATGCAGCTCTTACCGGCTTTTATGAATGGTGTATCGATTTTATATGAGAGCAAAATACGATAATCGGAGCTCAATCTGCTTAATAAATTAAAATTAAGAAAATTTGAAATTCCTGAAAATCTCAAAATTTAGAAAAAAAAATGTAAAATTTCAATCGTTTTAAGTATGAATACGAAAAAGTTATGACGTAGAAACGAGTATCGAAGCTAATTGTAAGAGTTAGTTGATGATTTCCTTATCTCGGCTAATTCGTACTACTATAGGCGGAAAGTTTCAAATCGCTAAAGCATACTTGATATGAAGTGAAACTATTATGTCCGCTTTAGTACATATGAATAAGCTAAAAATGCAGATTCAAAAAGTTCTCGACATTTTCTTCGACATTCGTGGCATTTGATTTGAAACCAAAAAACATGAGCGAAAAGAATTTGGTTGCTTGTTGTCGTAACTTTATATAGAGAAATAAGAAATTTCAATTTTGGTTTAAAGATTTTTTTTTCTGTCGACAAAACTTTCTTTTCACAAAACGTTAAACTTTTCAAATAATTCGAAGAAATATTTGAATACATTTCGAAAACTTGGAATCAAAGTTCGCTGGTTTTGGAGTTGAAAAGCAAAAAGAGATGATAGAGAGAGAAAAAAATGTTTGGTCGCTGCTTTGTCACATGAAAAACTCAATCATAAAATTTTTTTTCTCGAACACAATAAGAATCTAAATTGAAAAGTTACGATTTGAATGAAAGAGTTTCGAATGCTGCACCGCCATCGAATTCAAATAAATTCGTATTCATAAGAAGTAAACAGTTTGGATGAAAATAGTTCATTTTGACGTGAAAAAAATTTTTCCTGTTTGAGTTAATCTTTTTCTTTTCTGCTTCTTGTGTCAACTACTCGACAATGAGCGAGATGAGAGTGAAATTGAGACTGCATAAGAAATAAACGACACACATTCTTAACGGGAAATGATTCGCAGTGAAACGTAACTAAACGCATTGCTTCTTATGTAACAGTTCTTTGTCGTCGTCGTCGTCGTCTTTGCCTTTCTAATACGATCGCATAAAAAGTATTCGTCGACAGAAAGTTAACGATGTAACATTTAAAAGAAGAAAAAACTTTTTTCTCTCTCCTCCCTTATCATTCGCTGACGTTTTAATTTAAATTTCAAATTCGACACGTTGCTTATCGTTGATGTTTTTTTTCTCGTACGCCTGCTAACAACTGTTAATGTTATATAATATATTAGATTTATGTAAAGTAGTGTGATACATACATACAAAATGTAAAATACATAAATCGTCGAGTGAAAATCGTTCGTACACTCATAAAAGTACAATTTTTCAATAAGAAAAGCTTTTCTTCGAAGTTTGAATTAGATTAAAAACCATAAACTGAATAATGATTTAAATAATGATTGGAAAATAATCGCCCAAAAAAGGTTCAGTTAGGAAGCAAGAAATGAAATGAAATTTGAAAACATAAGCGTAATGAAATAATGGCATCGCTAATATAAACGGAGCACTTTGCTGTTCTTACTTGTCATCTTGAGAATAAAGTTATGATGGAGGCAATTCGCTATATTTTCAAGATGTTGGCAGAGCAAACTTTATTTTGTTTTCTGTTCAGTGCGCTTTGTATGTAGCAAAGGCGAAGAAAGCGATGTTCTATTTGTTATACGATTTCATCATTCAAAGCAGAACAAAGTTTTGGGCAAAATTGTAAAAACTTGTCAATTTTATATTCGAAACATAAGCAAAAAGTTTGGTAGAATATTCGCTTTCAAAACTCGAAAAACGTTCAATGTTCATTCAATGCTTTGCATTAGAGTGAAGCATTTTTATTCAAAAAAATATGAGAAAATTTTTTTAGAAAGCCATTACTCGTCGCTCGCTAATGGTTTGCGAACAGTAGCTGACGACAATATGTAAATACGAATAGATTGAAGCAAGAGAAAGGAGAGAGAGAGAGCGACGAAATCGACTGGCTTCAAAAATGACGAATAGCAAAATGGTTGGCAATGTATGCGAAACTAATTTCAGCAGCAAATTGAATAAAGCATATTTACTTCACGTACTGTAATTTACTTCAACGCTCTATATATTTTCATTTGCGAATGTTGTTCACATTCTGAATGTCAAAGCATCCTCTCACTCGCTTTGATAAATGCTGATTGCATTAGCGCGAGTATCATTTTTTAATAAGCCATTTCCGTCGACAAACATATCATTTACTGCTTATCATCAAATCTTTTTGCCGTGTAAAAAACAAACAAACTTTATTATAAATTATTGTACAAGTGTTTTGCTTCGAAGCGAAAAACAAGAGAAGCATACAATTTGAATGAAAAATGAAATAGTGAAAAGTGGTGAGAGAGCAAAGAAATTAGATTTTCTCAAACAGAGTGTTGTTGTTGAAAAATTGAAAAATTGAAAAATGCGAGCAGCGAACTTGTTTACTTTGCACTTTTTTCAATTCATATTTCATGCGAAGAAAACCATTGCTTTGTTCGCTTCGTGTTTACCAACTCTTCACAATAATCTCGCTTCTTTTTCGGCCTCATCCGACTTCATTGGAGATGTTTATAAACACGAAAAGAAAATGAGCATCTTTTGTCCACAGCTTGTGGCGAGATTTTTTTTCGACGAAACTCGCAGCTTGAAGGAACAAGTGCGACCGTTTTCAGAAGCGAATAGAAACGCGGCCAATTTTATCTTTTCCTCGCACTTTTCGTTAATGAAGTGAATAGAAGAAAAATCACAATGACCATTCGAACAGATGGACCACTAATCAATCAGATTTGTGTGCTTAAAGAAAATGGTCAGAAGCAGCCAAGTCGCTCGCGATCATTACGCTGATTGTAAGTCGAGGTTTAAAGATAAAGAAGATTGATGGCAAATGGCCTTCTCGCAAAGTGCGCGAGTGAAGCGAAATACACGCGTACGCGCAAATATCCCGAAAGCAAAAATAAGACTACCACTGATCAGGGCGATTGATACTGATTTATGTTGTTCTATTTTTTTATCCACAGCCATTCTTTTCTTAAACATTTTTCTCTTCTTTTTTTTCGACTCACAACAGTAACCATCGCTCAACAAATTTGAGCGCAGCGCATTTGTTCACTTTAACGAGAAGTGAAATTTCTCGAGATTGAGTAACAAATGGAAATTTAAAAGCGCGTTATTTAGTTCGCTGTGCTCTTCTCATACGGAGCTAGAAACTTAAAAGTTTGAAACAAAGAAAGAAATCGTTTAATGCGATGTCAAAAAATGAAAACTACTTTAAGAGAAGAGAAAAGAAGCGAGCAGATTGAAGGAGATGGAGAGATTGAGGCAGAGCGAGAAAAAAAGTTGAAAGCTTTTTGGTGTGTACCATCCAGCGTATTATATGCTCTGTATGATTGACTGCTCATTACCAACGATCGTGCGGTTTTGTTGCGTTTCACTGTGTACTTTTCTCTTCAATCGTTCAACAGTCGTAAAGTAAAGTCTACTTGTTTAGACTTTAAAATTGCTTCTTCATGTTTTATTCATCATCTCCATTTTCTTTCACCATCACCAATACTTGCTTTGTATTAAAAACGTTTGAGAGCAAAGAAAAAAACGACTAAAAGCGAGCGTGTATCAATACAATAGAAGAAATTGTCCTTTGGGTCAGATTCCCTCCTCTTTCATTGAGTGTATGCGTTTTGCTGCCGAAAATTAAAACTTTTTCTCACTTCGCCAAAATTCATTTCAATTCACTTCCATTTTCACTCTCACTCTCACTTTCTCTCTCTATCTGCTTTTTGATGAAAAACACGCTTTTTCCGTTTTCAACTCTTGGCGAATCGTGGCGCAAAGCTTGCAACTATTGTTTCCGCAAATTATGCATCACTTGGCTTTTTGTTGGCTTTTCTGCTTTTTTTAGAGAAAAAAAAAGAAATTCGCTGCTTTTCATTTTCACTCACTCGCCATGTCCCTAAGCTTTTGCCAACAATTGATTACAATTGTGTCCGTTGGTGGTATATTCTCGCCGTACGTGTCACACATACATTCATAATACACATCAGTACACACATCTTTCAAAAACGCAGCAATCACATTAAGTTAATAAAATAAAAGCGTTTTTCTCTTTTTCACTTCCACTTTCACCATTTATTTCGTGTGCTACATTAATTTTTAAATATGAATACGTGTTTTTCGTAGCAATGATGTTAATTTGGAAGACCGTTTCAACCATTTGAACACACATATCGACAAAGTGAAACGCTTTATTGGCAAGAGCAAAAAGCGAAGTGGTAAGATGATCGCGAGTTCTCGATGCACAGAAGTGCGCGAAAGAAGTGAAGAAGAAGAAGAAAAAAAAAATTGACTGCCAAAAATTACGATAATTTACGATCTGTTTGTTAAGTTTGCTCTTCTTTTTTGTTCACTTTTCCGCTTCTCGCTATCTCCACTCTTCGCTTTTCGTGAAAAGAAAATTACACAGACGGTGGCAAAAGAAGGAGACAAAAAGCATTAATTTGAACACTTTAAGCTCGTCGCTTTAATTTTTGCACACAAAAAAATCGATTCGCGTTTTCATTTAGGTGAGAAAGTTAAAATTAGCGAACGACTTTATTTTTATAATTGTCGCATTACACGCGAATTGTGAATTACATCATTTCATATTTCATTTACTTTCTCGGCCTCAATTACAGCGACTAACCATTTTTATGATTTTGCACAAAACTTTTATTCGAATATATTACAGCAAAGAAACTTTTCAATTTAAAACACTTAAATCAAAGCGCCAACTAAAAGCAGTTTTAAAACTTTTTAATAAGCAAAGCATTTCGAGGAAAATGAAATGAGGCGCATATCATCAAAAAGATATTCTCAGTAAATGCGCAAAAATCTCTAATTCCACCGTTTTCTACTTCATATTTTTAATTTTTGCAGATTACAATTATGAATGTAAAATTTGTGTTTTGTTCGCTTTAATTTCGCTGTCATTTTTATAATTTACATAATGCGTAAATATAAATCGACTTCATTTCATTTTCGGGCAGCGTATGAACGTTGCTTTCAGCTCTTTCGCTTGAAATCAGTGTTGTCACATTTAAAATGCCGAATTTCTTGTTATGTTTTTAATCTTCCAATAATTTTCAAAATTTAAAAATACAACTCGAGGCAATTAAAATGAGTCGATACTCAATGTGTGAATAATGAGCTCGGCATCATGCTCAAAATAATCACAATAATAATAATAATAATAATAATTACAATTATTATGCGATGAAAATAATGTTTTAATTATGCAGAAAGCTTTGCTTTGTCTTGCTTTCGGGCGCCTCGAGTAGCGCTCGAAGCTTTTCTTTAATAACAAAAATTTTTATCGTTCTCGAGTTTTAATGGTAAGAAAAATTTGTAATTCGATTTTTTTAAATAAAATATTTGAGCGAAATGAAACTATTTCTCGTGCCTACTTTATATGCATATTAAAATTTGGTAGACTCAAGTTAAACATAGCATAAAAATGGTTCTAATTTGTGTGTAGAACTATTTTATGCTGTTTTCTTCTCGAATTCGCTTCGTTTTCTTATTTTCAATAATACGGCTTACATTTCATTCAATTTAATGAAAAAGTTTTCTCTTCTTTTTTTACTAAAAAACATCATTACGCTTTTTTCACTACGCTCTTATTACATATATTACATTGGCTTTCAACCATATGCATTTGTATATGTTTGCCTTCACCCGTGAAGGCAAACTAGAAAAAAAGAAAATTTATGGTTCACGTTAAATAAACATGCTAGATTCGTTTACATGCTTTTTCCATTTCTTTTTCTTTTTACAGCAATACAACTTTCTTTATCTATTCGTTTCAGATCTAAAACAAACTTGTGTATATTCAAAGCTAAAAAAATTGACGTGCGCTAACTCTAATTCTCATAATGAAAAAAAAGTAAAGGAGCAGCAAAAGAAAATTTTAAATACGACGAATTTATGCAACAAAAAACTTTTAAAAAGTAAAAATACGCATTTTCATCACAATATGCAAACTACGCAACAAATGTTTCGTAGTTTTCACAACTTTTTTTAAGCATATTTAACTTTTCTTACACACACCGCAAAATTTTATTTATAGCAATGAATAGCGCGAATTTGAAAAAAAAATCATTTGGCTAAAAATAAAATTCATTCAAATAAAATAACGCGTTTAAAGTTTAACGTCCTTTTTCGCTTTATTTCGAAGGAAAATAAAACGTAATTCAAATAAATGAAGCTACACACACACACACACATTTGTGATAGATGGTAGAGAAATTTAGTTAAAAATTTATTTCTTTTAAACCGAAGCGATCATTTTTCTAAACTCAATTTACGTATTTTTGAGTTCAGTAATTTTAATTTAGACAAAAAAGAAGATGAAAAAAATTTCCAATTTATTTACTCTTGGCTAGACGATAAATAACCTTTTATAATCTCGTATGTACTCGCTATCATTAATTATTTTTCTTGCTTTTTTGGCGATCAAACTTGAAACCACTGTTTTTAAAAATTATCCACTCGGCTAATGTTTCTCATTCTTTTCACTTCAATTATATTTTTTTAGATTAAGTATTGACAAAAAAAACAAAACAAAAAAGTGTTCATTTTTCAAGCGAACTGACCATAGAAACCAAGTTTTTTTTTCGATCGTCGCTAAAACTTTTATTCATCTTTCTGGTGACAAGTACTGATCATTTACAGTACTCTAGAACATAGCGTAATAAATAAAGTAGCTTGCGGTGAAAACCTGAACTAAAAAATTCCTGGAAAATGGCTGTTCTGAACAGAGCAACAATAAGCTAGAGGATGGTCTAGCTGCTGTAATCGTGGGATGAATACTATACACAAAGCGCAAACATGGACAGTGCATACTTTTTTCGTTTGATTTATATGAATGATGTGACTGCTGTCGAAAAATATCATCCACAATATCAAACCGCATTTCCTATCCCTGCATAAGATGTATCGCGACCTGTAGACGTGCATGTCTCGTTCGCTCATCAATTGCGAGCCACGGACAATATTCGTGTGCTGATGTACTTTTTTCCATTACCACGAGTTTCGATTTTCTCTTTTACCTTCATTCTTTTTTTTTGTCGTCGTCAAACATTTGCGAAACGACGAGTAATCAAAAAGCTTTTAGGGCCAACACGCAGTGACCAGGTTGCGTTTTCTTTCTACATCTTCTTTTTAAGACTTGTTCATTTACTTGACTTTTGCTTTAACAGCGGTAATCAATCTGATAATTAAATGGTTAATTGATTTTTTGGCTAAAGTGAAGAGCGAAAGTTCGCTTGACGCCAAAACTCGAGTGGAACAAATGCACACGAGTTGGCGTCTTTTAGGTGCTGTGACTTATCACGTTTTGCCTTTCATTGCAATTCATACACAAGAATAGCAATGGGAAATTGAAAGTATCGTTTGAAAAGGTAATCATTATGACGCAAAAATAATTTCCGCGAATATACAAAACATTTATCACTATGATTACGCAGCGAAATTAATGCGTTCGATAATGAAAAAAGAAATACGTAGACAGTGATAAAGAATTGCGCATTAATTATAATACGCTAACCAAATTTTTAGCGTTTAACTTTTTACAATCATTTTTATCAGATGAGGAAAAAAATGCAAACTAGCAGACTGTGTAAGCGATAAAACTGTGTTTTTACGATGATAATGGTAAGAAAAAAGTAGGACACCTATGAAAGAAGTAAAGTGATGATCGATTTGTTCTAAATCGACATTAGATTGCATTGTTTATTTTATTGCTAAACAATATCCGATATGTGCCGTGACTTAAGTGGCGATCAATGTGTGTGTGGTTATATGTGTTATAATTGATACCGTTGAGAATTAATATCGAAAATCTGAGACTATCGCAGCGAAGTGATCGAAAGCGAGGGCGAGAAGATAGTGAAAAAGAAAAGTTGATGGTAAGAGCGAGAAAGAGAGTTGTCAAAGATGAGAAAGAACCAACTGTGATTAGCCTTTTGTTCAAGGCGTGTTAAGATCGTTGACATTCTACAGACACGAGGATATTGCGCGCCAAGCGCTCTATATGTCCGCGTAAACATAGCATAGATGACAAGCGTTAGCTTCGAAAATCAAGCTCATTTATCTATTCATATTCATCCTTTTCAAATCATCATCCATTTTGAGTGAAAAGAAGAAAAGATATGAAAAGATTAATATGAGTGAGTTTACTTTTCAAGTTTGTATAGATGAAGTATCAGCGGGTTTATTATTTTTACTTGCGAGGCTTGCTTGAAAAGACGCGCTGCGTTTGGCTCTCAGGCGAATCGCAGTGAAAGATGCGATGAATATTCAAAAGATAGAGAAGCAGAGAAAGTGAGCGAGCGAAATCGAATCTTATTATTTCTCTTCTTTTTGGCTAAGACATCGCTCGTCAATGGAGTCGAATACGCTTTAGTGTACTTTGCGCTCTGATTTGGTCACATTTGCGCTCGCAAAGAGAAAGAGTAGTGGAAAAAAGTGCAAATGGCACTGTATATTCCTTTGCTTTCGCTCCGATGTCTCAAAACGCTTTCTCCCTCTTCACACATCTGTTGCATTATTCATAATAGCATCGATGCATCTGATACGAAATGTGAGAGTTTGAGAGTAGCGAGCGTAAGAAGCTAGCCACACTGTGCGTAAAGAAATTTGGCAAGTTATGAATGAGTGACACTTAGTCGGCATAAGATTCGATTTCTTTTTACGACAGGCGAACCGCTATTTACGTCGAAAACTTTGTTCCTCGCTTCTGCTTTCTGCTACTACACCTAAGGCTCAGTGCGAGCAAAGAGACGAACGACTCGATTAATGTTCGCATTTGTTTGCATTACACTCGCGCTGCTTTTATGCTTTTTTCCTCTTTTCTTTTCTTCTTCTCGCTTATTTACCGCTGTTTGTAAAAAGAGTACACTTTGCTCTTCTTCTCTGTTGTCGAAACATTTTACTTAATGATAAAACACGACCGCAGTATGCCAACTACTTTTATTTTCTCCTTTCGAATCAACGCTAATATCGGAAACGCTATTTCTTCTTCCTCGCTTTTATCCACTCGTTTCGTTTGCATAAACTAGCGATACATCGAGTTATCGATCTCCCATTTCAGAAGCGAAACTTTAATTTCGACTTTATTTAAGTCAGTGAAAACATGATGCAAAAAAAGCAAATCTTTATCTACTTCACTCGCATGCGAAATCAATTCACGAGCTTTCTCGCTTTACATCTTCTACAATTCTCCTTCTTCTCCAGATCAATTGACCCGAAACTTTTCGCTTTATATTATTGACTAATTAAAAGCAGCGCAGGCTTTACCTGCGAGCGCGAACGAAACTCGCAGAAGAATTAACAAAGCAATTACGAGCTTATTAATTTGTAATGTAATTAACACCCGTATTCACAAACAGAAGTTAAGTCAAACCGAAGTTCAAGCGAAACCTCGAGTCGAGTTACTCCAACTTTCAAC
>NCKU01002155.1:0-20460 GCA_003675995.1 Dinothrombium tinctorium
TTTTATTCATTGTTCTAAAATTATTGCAAAAAAATAAGTGTTCGGATTTCAAGGACCGATACTGTAGAGATAGACTCAAAATAAGTGCATTTGTTTTTGAATGTAAACACCCATTTTAGTATGAAATGAAAATCAGGTGAAAACACAAATAAAGCGATAAAATTGTTTGCAAAATTTGTTCAAAGTTTGGCTCGAATAGAGAGAGTCGAGTGCAAAAGCGACGCAGTTTCGAGTGGTGAGCAAAACTGCAGCTAGACGCGCTCTTCTCTCGAAACTCGCGCCGCTCGCAAAACACGCCATCTGATGACAACCGCAAAGGGTCACATTGAAAGTTGGCAAACGAAAGCAGCGAAATTCGGTTCAAAATGAAAGCAAAAATGTTCGCTCAAAAATTAGCTCAAATCGCATCGATTTCAACGCGAAGCTTCGCGACTTCGAACCATGTGAGTATTCACTTTAATGTGTTCAACTATTCGACTAAACTATTATTTTACGAAATAAAGCGAAATGCGAAAGTGGCCGTTTTGGGTGCGAGCGGTGGCATCGGCCAACCGATGGCTCTTTTGCTTAAAAACAATCCGTTGATTACCGAATTGTCGCTTTACGATATCGCACACACTCCTGGTGTTGCCGCTGACTTGAGTCACATCAATTCAAAAGCACGTGTGACAGGTTATATGGGCGATGCTCAGCTTAAAGACGCTCTAAAAAATTGCGATGTGGTTGTCATTCCTGCTGGTGTCCCGAGAAAGCCGGGGATGACAAGAGATGATCTGTTCAACACCAATGCATCTATTGTTCAGAACTTAGTAGATGCATGTGCCCTCACTTGTCCCAAAGCTTTAATAGCAATTATCTCAAATCCTGTGAACTCAACCGTTCCGATCGCATCGGAAGTGTACAAAAAGCGAGGCGTCTACGATCCTAATCGTATATTTGGCGTGACCACATTGGATGTTGTTCGTGCAAACACTTTTGTTGCCGAAGCGAAAGCCTTAGACCCAACCACAGTGAACGTTCCTGTAATTGGTGGACACGCTGGAATTACTATTATTCCACTTTTATCGAGAACCTCGCCATCAGTCAACTTTTCGGCTGACGAAGTAGATCGACTTTCGAAGCGCATTCAAGACGCAGGAACTGAAGTGGTCAAAGCAAAAGCTGGCGCAGTATGTTTTCAATTTCCGTTTCAAAGAACTGATTTAAAGTTTATTTTCACAGGGTTCTGCGACATTGTCGATGGCTTACGCGGGCGCTCGTTTTGCGAATTCGGTAATTACTTGACTTTAGTTGTGAGATAAGAGGTTTCATTCACCGGTTTTGAATTGCTCTTATCTCATCTTTTCTCTTTGTTCGTATCATTATCAAGTTTTATTAATCGTTGGAAATTTTAGCTTTTGGAAGGTCTGAGCGGCAAGAAGAATGTAGTTGAATGCGCTTACGTCAAGTCAGACGTCACAGAAAGTGCATACTTTGCAACTCCATTAGTATTGGGCGTAAGTCAAATTCAAGTTCTGGTTTTTCGCTAATTTCACTTTTGACTACAGAAAAATGGCCTCGAAAAAAATCATGGTTTAGGACAGCTTTCCGACTACGAGCAGAAAGCAGTGAAAGCGGCGCTTCCAGAACTCAAAGCTAGCATTAAGAAAGGAGAAGAATTCGTTAACAAAAAGTAAAAAGATTAGGAACTAATTGAAATAATGTGTTTAAAAAGTTTAAGAAAATAAAAGTAGAAGAACATTTAAATGATCAATCATTTAATGATAATAAGTATAAAATAACAAAATGCCAAAAAATGGCGTCGAGATGAATTACACTCGTGATGATGATTTAAATAGTGGTAAATGATTGCTATTTGAGGAATACACTCGGATGATATACAAAAGCAGTACGCAGCAACACACGAACACTTGGCAGTGTAAAGCTAGTCTTCGCCTTTCCCTTAGATTAACCCGCTAAACATCGTTTCCCTTTCGATGAGACTTTTATATTACAGTTTTTCGGAGATTGAAAATGAAATTAAGTTAAGCTGATTAATTTACCGTCAAAGAACGGTCCAAAATGCCCTATTGTCCAAAAGGGTCTGCTTTCGATCACTTTCAAAATAGAGAAAAGTGCAGAGGCACGGTTTGCAACGTTCGCATTACATTCGACTGGAAATGTACACATTGTCAAACGATAACCAAGTCTTGCGACAAAATGGTTCACGATTTACTATTAATTTACGACACCAACACTCAAACAGCGATGCAAATAAAGGTTAAATTACATAATTGGGAAGCAATTTTGCTATGATTATGACTGACTACAAAGTGACTGTTATTGTAAGAGATCGATGTCGAATGTTTCGAAAGCCATTTTCATGCAAAAAGAAGAATATTGAGAGCAGAACGAGGCACAGTTGTTGTTACGACTACTCGGCTTTCGAAAACACAGTCGATTTCAAAGCGGTCAGAATTCATCTCTAAATATGAACTCATAATACTGCAATACATAAACCAAGAGAATACAGCGCATCGAGAGATCATTTCAGCTGTTTTGTCTTTAAATCACATCTACTTTACACTTAAAGTGTATTGCATCCTTGGTTTAAATAACGTTATTTTGTTACAATTACAAGGCGTTTCGACACCGTATACAGCGGTAGCCTTTAGTCTTGAAGTGTTTTGGCAATTTGAGAGCAGTTCATCACATGAAAATGGTTATTTACAGATGAATTGAGAATGTCGGCCACCAAATGTCGAAATGAATTGTAATTGTCGAACACTTGTCTCACACATACACGATCTAACTATAATTGAAAAAAGTCGACATTCTTCGTTCTAAGCTTGAAGCCACAAACTAAAAAATGACAAACACAATTAAAACACAGCCGTTTGCGGCTTCACTTCCAAATATTGAGAACCAATCTTGACTGTAGGAATAGAAGAACTTCGAGATGCTTCGAATTTCTTAGTTGGTGGACCCAATATTTGTTTAGTTTTGCGAAAAGTTTGACGAAATTGTGGTCGAATGACGACTGTAGTCGACTAATTTGTTGAGCTATGGTCATTCCCATTGATGAGGTGATGGCGGCAGTTCTGAGGGATGCGCGACTGTCGAACTATTTAGACAGCAAAAGTTGATTAACATACAAAAAAGCGAAACGTATACCTTGCAAAATTCTTGAATGCCGCAGAATGTGGATTAATGCAAAGAGGGACACGATTCGATAATGAGCACTTTTCTAAAATCGTCTTATGGAGGCGTTCTGAAAGCGAGAGAAAAAAATTGTTTAAAAAATATTAGGTGTTGCCGCAATCAATTCCATCGCAAACTATTATATAAGCATTAAAAATGGAAAAACGAGTAAAGGACGATCGTTGAGCTGTCGGTAGTAGAGTGCTGAGCACGCTAATAAATGAACGTTTTCCTTCTCGAGAATAAGATTAGAATATGAACTGCGATGAAAAGAGAAGCGAATGTGGAATGAAGAAACAAAGAAAGAGAAAAAACATTATCAACAGAATCTAAACTTTCCACTTCAATAAACAATTTAAGTGAAAGTTTCAGTTGAAGAAAAAATTAAAGATTTCAGATTTCTACACACGCGTTTTTTTCAAATATTCTTTGTCCTCCTCTCACTAAACTGGTATTTTCTGGCTTTTCATTTTTATCGCTTACCTAAATTTCTTAAAACAATATAATGAGTGTTTACTCTCAAATAATATTATTAATGTAAACTTCATTAAAATTATTACTTGAAAATTGCAAGCGAAAAATAACTGTTTGTACCTTTGACTTGATGAACTGAGGACAGATCTTTCTCAAAACTATCATCGAAGGTAAGAGTAGTTACGGGTTCCAAGTCTTGGGCAAATCGACGCGCTCCTCCGACTGAATGGCAGCAGCGACACATACAAGAATGGTACCTAAGTCTTCCCTCTTCTAGGTAGGGATGAGCCAAAGCATTGGTACAATTGATTCGTTTATCCTAAGAGCAATCGAAGTTAGTTCATTGAATATAGGAATAAATAGTAGACATACAGGATTAAAGACCAACATTTGACACAATAAATGAACAGCTTCGTGAGTGGCCTGAGATGATAAAGTATAAAGCGCTGCCAGTGAAGGAGGCTTATAAGGTCTTCTTTGCATATGAGTCTTGGCTCCTTCGCAGGCATGCCGCATGTCATCATTGGAT
This sequence comes from Dinothrombium tinctorium, assembly GCA_003675995.1. Lineage (NCBI taxonomy): Eukaryota > Metazoa > Arthropoda > Arachnida > Trombidiformes > Trombidiidae > Dinothrombium > Dinothrombium tinctorium. Next base: position 4,184 of record NCKU01002155.1, read on the forward strand.
GGTGTTCCCAGCAAGTCCGTTATTAATTCTAACTGTAATGAGAGCATGGTTAAAATGTGATGGATCGATTAAAAGGTGTACTTGTTGAATAGGAGTTTGAGCTTGAAATAGTATGCGTCTTCCCAACAATTCAGCAAAAATGCACCCAACCGACCATATGTCAATCGCCGAAGTGTAATGCTTGGCCCCCATGAGCAATTCAGGGGCCCTATAGTATTGAGTAACTACTTCTTGCGTCATGTGTTTCGCAACGTTAGGTTCAGTGACACGAGCCAAGCCGAAATCACATATCTGTCGGAGATCGGCATACGTGAAACACGTTGTTCGTAAGTTTGAGCCATCATGGCACAAACCTTGAGCAAACAGTTACTGTTGACCAGGAGGTTGCCCGGCTTTACATCCCGATGAAGTATGCGGGCAGAATGCAAATATTTTAAACCTCTGAGTATCTGATAGAGGAAAACTTTGACATGATCCGAGGTAAGAGGTTGTGACGACACGATTATTTTATGCAAATCGCTTTGCATCAATTCCGTTATCACATAGCTGTTGAAAATAAAATTGAGATCATGCAATCAAAAACAAGAGCATACATTTCTTGGAAGAAGTCAATATGCGGAGGTTGCAGAATGTCCAACGCCGACAGCACCTGCAAGCGAATGCATTTTTCAAATATGTTTGCTAATTAGCTGCTCACATTTTCATGTTTGAAAAAACATAGCATTTTAATTTCTCTGTAGACTCTTTTACTGGACACCAGATTCTGGAAGACATTTGGCATTTTCTTAAGAGCCACTCGCTTTCCATCGCGGGGATCAGTTACTGACCTGCAAAAGGTATGCGATGAATAAACAGGTGATCGTTTCGCAGAAAGAAGGCGATATTAAATGTTTACGAAGAATGAGCATTAATAATCAGGTTAATGGAGCACATTTTGCACAACCCTGAATTTGTTGAGGAGATGCTCACCAATTTTTCAAAAATATTCTGCTTTTTGGCAATACAAATGTGTTACAGAGTTGGGAGTTGTTTTGCTGTGCTTAACAAGTAGTTCATTACTTCTTAGACGGCAAGGCACAAAACTAACCTCAAAGAACTCTCGCTCCCCATACACCAAACAGGGAGTTGCTAATCATCTGCTTTCAAATATAGCTCTCTTTGTTGTCAGAAACCTTTTACAACCAAATATGCGTCTGCCTTAAAAATGCTCACCATTCCTACCATTGCTTCACGCTTTCATTAAAGGCCGATACTTCTTCAATCCTTTACTCATTCTTTGACGCGAAGAAGAAACCTCGCAAACTAAGTATAGCCACACACATGGATCAGGTATGGCTCCGAGGCACAGGATATCCTGTCCTCAGCAATCCGACCATGAATTTTATTCATAACAACTCATCAATAGCAACATTTTTTCTTAAAATTACAAACACTCCTCTGAATTGTGGTTAGCATGACCAATAGATCCAAATAAGTTCAATAAACATTTCATGGAACTTGAGACCAGTCGTAATTTTCGATTATATTGTTAGTGTTAGAATCGGTAAACTTGGGTTAATAAAGAGAATTCACATTCTTCAGCCACTGAGCGTAACTAAACAACTTTCGCGACTGCAATTAACAACAGCAATTAACCAACTTTTACGTTCAAATAATGTTAACAGTTTCCGCCCAGTTTCAATTAAACGTCAGTCTCGATTGCAAGCGCTAGAATTCAGTTAATTTACAATCGACACCGCAAAAAGGTCGAATGTCATATGAATGTCGGCGAGAAAAGTTCTCCAGTGGTGAGCGCTACTTGAGTAACGCATTAGAAATGTTCGTCAAAACACATTAACGACATAAATGACAAAATGAGTGATCGAAGCTAGAAATTCAATGTTTAAAACGAGCGTCAGTTTCACTGCTTCCAGCACTCAGCAGTTTCTGCATTTGCTTAAAGCGCTTTTGAACACGAAAGAAATGAGTGTTCGCAATGCAACAATTCCCAATCGCAGACCATTGCGTTCGCAGTGTGAGTGTGCATTTCAGCATTTCATGAGTGAAAAGCCGTTTCGCAGTTAACAATAGGTTTGCTTCGCCCTCGTCTGACAAACACCGACCGCAGCATTTCGGTCTGCTATGCGTCCGCAGCGAAGGCTCGCAGCGAAGGGTCGGCGAGAGGGGAAAGGCCGAATGCCGCTCCGCGCGGTGAGAAGGCGATAGCACTTCGCCCGACCTATTTGTAAACAATTGACAGGTTGTCGACGAAAAGAAGAAAGAAAGACTGGACGAACGGAGGACAGAAGCATGCAGCAACAGCAGCATGGATCTGCGCTGTCGGCGATTGCTTTCGGCAGACAGCGACTGCAGACAGCGATCGCTTCAACTGCTATCCGTGTTTCGACACCAATCACTGACCCATACACGAGAATATAGGTAAAGACCGGTGCATTATGAGGACGACATGGTTGCGATCAACGAGTTTGCTTCGTTTGAGGCCGCAATTAACGAAACAATGCGTGGAGAGCGCGACGTTAATTGCAGACTGCGGTTTGCACTCGACTCCACTCGTTGAGAGCAGACATTGTCGATGCAAATGGGAGAAGCGGCGAGCGAAGTGCTCTCGTGCACAGTGCTCTTTGTTCGCAGCGACAAAGAAGCAGAAAACAGGTGTGCGTTTCGCATACATACCACACGACGCCGAACGCTCCATAACCGATCGGTCGATCGGGTTGTATGTCCTGCGACCCGATTGCCAGCGACGAGTACATAGGCTGAGCGGCGGCCAGAATTGCATTGTTGTTGTGATGGGCAGAGACGTGGCCAACGGAGGGGCCCATCGAACCCATAGGCATATGTCTGCCGTTTGCGCGACACGACGACGGCCCGATTACTGCCATTCGATCACTGCTCTCGCTTCTGTTCCAAAACAAAGCTCACTTACCACAAACGCGCCCGCAATGCGTCTGCGCGGGGACCGCTCATCGCCTGCGCTCTGCTCGAGGCTCGTTCGCAATCGCTCTCTCCGTCCGCTCACCGACGCGGGCTCGCCTCGTCCTCCTCTCCCACTTTTCTTCTCCAACGTCTCATTTATCCGTTGCGCGTTCGGCTCCTCAATCCGTTTCACTCGATTATCGCATCCGCTCGAAGCTGTCTCGAAAAAATCGAATCAACTTGATTGGTGTGCAAATTCTCATTCGCCACCTTTTAACCACTAACAATGTTAGGATACAGTGTTGGCCCAAAAGTTGCTTATCCTACCCATTTATTAAATGTCGAAACAAACCAGTTTTGAATGGCCAAACACAAGTAACTTTTTGCTCGCCAATTTACTTTTTCTTTCACCCCTTTATTGCTTGCGAATATGTATCTGCTCACCTCATATCTCGCTTTTTAAATCATTTATTCTAGTTTCAGTTTAGCTTAGTTTTTCAAAAACTTCACTAAACTAAATAAGTATGAACACGTTTACATCTTATCACACAAAACATAGCCTAAAACGTAATTCATTGTCGAAGCTCTACATATGAACATGAATATAGTACATTTAAGGACAAAAAATTTCACCATTTTAAAGGGAAAAGCACAATAGTGTTAAAGCAGCGACGCTCCTCTAAAATGGCGATTCTGGCAAATTTTTTTCCTCTATGTATTTTGATTCTTCTTTTAGACTAGAGTTGTCATCGTGTAGACTTACTCCCATTGCTATAACATTACCGAAATACTTCTTTCATCTCGATCCCACCTCGAAGGAAACTGTTCCCTTATAGTGCCTCTTCTGACACAACTAGTCCCACTCCCATCTCACTACCGGAATTAGATATTGCTGTTCTTGATTTAATTATTTACCATCGAGTTATTCGACTTACCATTTACTTATTTTATTTAATCATCGATTTTCACTAGACCCGCAAATGTTTAATCTTTTTCTCTTTTTAACAACTAATTTCGATTTAATTTTTTTTTATACAGGAGCAGAACTAAAAAAGGAGCAGCTTACAGGAGCGCAACTAAAAAAGGATCAGCTTCTCCATTTAAAGGGATAACACCTTATGAATGACATAGTTTTACCCCTTTTAATATCACGTGGTCTACTCCTTTTTTGTTTTCTACACTGTAAATTGAAATATTTGAATACAATTTTGTAATTCAACTACTCCTACTGTCCCACTTTTAACCAATTGTTAATCCCGCTCCACAACCACTCCCACTTGCCTAACATGCACAAAAAGTAAATAGAATTGCATCACCTCAACCATTCGAATCTCATGGAAAGCTCTAATTTAGGCGTAATTAAAATAGAATTTTCATTGTGTGAATTCGTTCTCTGACGAAAAGGTTGAAAAACACTTAAAGCACGATGTAAATGAAGTATTTTCAAGTCTGATTATTTGCAACTTTGAATTCTCAAAAACTGTTGATCCCTTTGAAAATAATTTGCTTAATGAATAAATTTTTATTATCATTGAAAAAACGAGAAAGCAAAACAGTAATTTTGATAACAAATTCAAACGTGATTACTAATCGATAAGGTTCTTGAATCTGGAAATTTTTGATTTTTTTTTTCTTGTTACAAAATTTTGATTGCCATTAAAGAAAAGTATATTCGGCGAAAGAAATTATTTTACGAAAGATGGCCAACAGAAAATTGAAGGTGCATTAAAAATGTGTTTTCATCTCTCCGATATTCTTTTTTAGATAATAATGCTTAAAGTTAAAAAATTCAATTTCAATTATTTGCACTTATAAAAAATACCATTACTTGTAATCCCACATTTAAGTTTAGTAAATTTGAATACAATTGCTTTTTTGCTCTCTCAGAAAAAATATTAAAAAATACATTTTGCGAAACTCTCGTTCTTAGAATGTTAACTAAAAAAATGGTTTGAAAATTCTAATAGTATTCGTTTTGAATATGGACATTATTGGGTAGCTGAAACTTGAGTTGAAGCTTGTGAGAAGAGCTGAGTTTGTGTTTATAAAAGTTTAAATACATATTTTATAGGTATAAAATTTCTTCGGGCAGAATGTAACTACAAAATATAAAAACGATAGCAAAAAAGAGAAAATGAAAAATTATGTCATTAATTAGTTGAAAACCGCTTAAAAATTGCTCGTCATTTAATATATAGACATTATTGCCAACCCGTGTTAAAAATTTTCTTGCATGCGTTTTTCTCATTCGAGTAGTAACACAAACTTTATTGCCTTCTTTGTAATTATTTTGTTATTTTTTTTTATTTTTTATTTTATTTTATTTTTTTTTTTATTATTATTAAAGTAGAACCATGTCTCCGCTCTGCTTGTTGAAAATGAAATTTAATAATTTTTCTGCACACCTACATGTCAAATTCAACTTTTATTCAATATTAAGTGAAAATATATTTAAAGTCACATATTGCAAGCGAGACAATTTCATAAACATCACTAAAATATAAAAATAAAATATATAAAATTGAGTCAAGTTGTTTCGATGTAAAATGAGCAAAAACTTTGCATATGGTCAGGACAAATCATAAGCTCTGATTTTTTTACATTCGGGAAAAAAATTTGAATTTTTTATCGCTTTGAGCATAGCTGCTCTCAAACAATAAAAATTGTTTTATTTGATCAAATTTATGGTCTAAATGACGACAAAAATAAAATCAAATATTTTTAAAACTTCTTTGATTAATTGTTAAAATTTTAAAAATAAAAATTATTTAAAGTAACGCATGCTTAAAATAAAACGAAAAAACATTTGGCAGCATATATTTTGAATAAATAAGAAATTAAATAATGTGGTAAATAATAAAATTAATGTTTCAATATTTTTTCAAAAGCGTTAAATGCTTTTCCAAATAATTAATTATGTTTCCCTGATATATGATACGGATGATGCGTATTTATCATTTCATGCGTCGGTTTATTCAATAAATTTGGAAATAGGACGTATATGAACTAAAGAGAAATTCGGATATTTATATTTGTTATTAAAATGCTTAAACACGCATCGAAACGTGGTTGCCTAGAATAGTTTGGCTTAAAATGTTTTATTAAATAAAAAACTTGTCTTCATTTTCATAACAATTACCTGACATCATTGAAGTCAAGTAAATTCTTTAGCTTTTGAAAAATGTAAAATAATCACCTATTTTGCTCTAAAACTTATAACAAGACAAAACAGATCTTAGAAACTTTTCATGTAAATTTTCTCCCTTATATGACAACCATTTAAAGCTCTAATGAACATTTTTTATGATTTTTTGACAATTCGTTAATTTAAGAAATTTTCTCAATAGCTGCGAATATTAAACTTTTTTTCATTTGTAATGATAAACAGTTGATCGTGATTGGTTAGAAAATTTGAATGTTTACAGGGTGATTTTTATAAAACTTTAAACTTTAATCGCATTAAAAATTTTAAAGCTCGATAGCTTCTCTGGAATCAAAACTGAATTTTTCTGCTTAGGCGGAACATTTGCTACCGGCTCCGTTTGTCAAAATTGTCATCCAAACTTTTTTAACCCGGATAAACCTTTACCATATGGAAATGTTTTTTAAACCGCACAATGCTTTTGGATTCATATTGACAAAATTTCACACAAAAATCTTTCTTCACTTTTATCAGCGCAATTTTCAATAACGCGGCTTTATTGTCCGAATTGAAGAGACTTTTGTATTTATTCATTCTTGAGGTATTGGACAGGAGGTAATTAAAGCAATTTTCATGTTTTTAATTAGCGAAATATTGATATTCAAACCTTTAAAGTTTTTAAAAATAACCAAGTATTGTAAATAGATAAATCGCCGACAAATTTCGAAAATGTATAAAGTCACATTTGGTCTTAACTAAATATCGGATGTTATCCTTCGTCGAAAAAGACTGCCACAATTTACTTTCACTATTGACCTGATTATGGCGTAGAGCACTGTCCGAAAAGTTATCTTTTGCTAAAGTGTAAGCAAAATAATTTGGATTTTTGCAAAAAAAAAAATCTTATTAAAAATCACTAAATTAAAGGCAAAAGTAATTAAATTTATTGAAATTTGCTTGCTCAAAATATGCAAAACGCTAAGTACGTGATAAATGTTTGATGCCTCTTATTCATTTGAATTTTTTTCTATTTCTCTTTGAATCATAACTAAAGATGCAAAATCATAATTAATTGTATAATTAAAAATGCTCATTACTATTTCATAAAATAAAGAAATAGTTGCAGTTAAAAAACAAAATGCTGATTCTTCTTAAATCGTTACATGTTACAAGTTCAAACACGCGACTTCAATGGTGAACAGCATGTGTGCTTAATGCAGTGAAATCGCATTAAATAGCGCATTTGAACTTTTTTCTCTTCGCTACTGTACTCCTTATGTCGAAACGCTTAAGCAATGCATAAAATGGACACTTTTTCGTTTAATGTACATTTATAGTTTAGGGCAATTTCGATATTTCGAATATCCAATAGCTACGATGACGAAAGCAATTTTTAAATTATAAAAAATAATGAATTTCTATGCTTTTATTATTAAATTAGCATCGTTGGTTCGCGAAAAGTAGAGCCAAGTGATTTCAGTGTTATGGAAGTGGTTAAGTGGTTCGTAAAAAGAAAACAATGGTAGACTAAAATAAACTTGAGAAATGAAATAAGCAAAAAAGGGGTGAATGTAAGCAGAAAATAATAGTTATCTGCTGACTGCGCGTTTGAGAAACGCGCAAAAGGTGACCTGTGAAAGGCGATGTAAATCCTGTATTCTACGCTTTAAAGCGTGAGAAGGCAAATGATAGCTATGGAATTTCCTGCTGCAAACCGGAAGACATTTGTTTCAAATGCAATTTATTCTTTAAAAACGGCAAGATGATTGCTTCTTTTTAATTAGCGGCAATTCATTATTAAATATTTTGGAGGAGCAACCACGCTAATTACTTTTCGATTTCTTGCTTTTTTTTCGCCTTTTCAAATTAGAATTTACAAAATTGAGTTTTGAGATGAAGTAAATAATTAAAACGCTGAATAGCACAAAATTTACACCTTTACTATGGAAATACTACAGTGCTGAAAAGAAAAAAGTTCAAATGCACCATTTAAAGCTGCTTCACTTCATTAAGCACACTTAACTCATATATTTGAACTTATTTTCTTTTAAATGCTCTACTTTAGACTCATAAAACTTACAAATTTACAGCATTTAAAAAGTGAAAAAACAAAGTTGGCTTCTCACTTTTTTTCTTTTTTGTATTCAGAGTAGTACAAGTGTTTCACAAACTTAATTATTTTTTTCAATCAAAACTAATTTTTTAGCAAATTAGAAAATGAGAATTTTTAAGTGAAAATTAGTTTCAAGTACAATGGGCAGTATTTTCAAGCAATTAACTATGAAAATTATTACTTAACTTAAATATTGCTTTAAACTCTTAATAAATTTCAATTTTTAATGCCTCGGAAACTGATCTTACCAGCACGATTACTTCTCTTTTAAGTCTAATGGCCAATTTCTGCTCAAATTATAAACATGTTCATCATTTTTAATTTTTTTTAACTATGTTGAAGTAAGAGTTTTCGGATAATATTATTTTTCTCAGCCCTCTTGTTTTGAATTTTTATTGCATTTTTAGCAGTAAGAAAGGCATTTTAAGTTAAAAAACAAAAGCTGCTTTACATGTAGCCAAATATTTATTAGAAATGCTTGAAAAATTCAAACAAAATGAAAAGTTATGAACTCACAAGCAAAGTGTTCGCCTCAGAATCTGACGAAACTTTGCAGGTAAATAATATAAAGTACACTCATGTCTAATAAAACCTTTCAATCTATTGCTTTAAAAGCGAGTTTAAAGTGAAAAGATTTTATTAGACATGAGTGTAAATTACAAATGTGAAAATTTCATTTTTACGATCACACACAGTCAATGGCATAAATAAGTTGAAAGTTTTTAAAGTAAATGAAAATTTAATTATAATTCATGCGAGACAAGGGCAATAACTCAGTGGTACACAATATACTAAGCTAATGTGTGTATTTTCGAATCCTGCTATGGCATTATGCTTTGGCCTTTATTTACGCGATACGCTTCATTTTTGACTGCAAAATATTAACCAAAATTTACAATTTTGCGTGAAATTCAAATTAATTGCACAAATAAAAGACTTTGAAAATAATCTAATTTTCAAGGAAAATCTTGAGAATAAATCTTATGCTTGAGCGCATATAAGCAAATAAAGCTGTTGAAATTAATTTACTAATTATTTGATATTAAATGTTATGAATTGATATATTTAAATAAACGTTCTTAATTAAAACTAAAATTAAATTTTTAAAATTTAATTAAGTATTAAATTAAAAAATAATTAATTTACTCTCTGCCTGCAAATTATTTTTAATATTCACCCTTAAAAAACATTAAATTTATTAACTCAAATATATTTTCTGCTAAAAATTCTACTTTAAATCACAATGATTTCAAAATTTTTCATTTTTTTGTGATGAAATTAGAATTGCATGCAAAATTGGCTAACACTTTGCAGGAAAAAAATTGAGCATCTAGCGTAAATAAGAGCGTAATGTATAAAGAAGCTCTCGAAAGCATGTAAATTTTTTATATCAGGTACAACCTATCTTTTGCTCTTATTTCCCGTTAATTGTATTCATAGCTCTTCTTCAATGCGTTTTGAAGGTTACGCATTTCGCTTTTTTTACATGCAAGAATCTATGTCAAAGCGTAGTCGATAAGAATTACGATTTTTCAAGGCCCGGATTCTCGCACGAGCATTGATTGTTTGTTAAAAAGCAACATTAATTGAACTACTTAATATAAATTCTTCTTTGCAAATAGCATATGCATCTTTGTTTGCTTAAAATATTTAAACTCTTTTATTGACAAAAATGATAAAAAACAATTTTTGAATAATTGAATAAATTTAATTTTTGTTTTCTCGACAAAGAATCCCAGTTTAGAGTGGAAATAAATCAGAACACTATGTTTGCCGAGTAGAATTTATATTTCATAGAAAAATGAGAAACAAAAAAATTTTCTACAAAATTTTGTTTATGGCAAACTCCATGTGTTTTTGACATTTTTGTTTTCAGTTTGTGATTGATGCTTTTTGCACCACCGTGCTTGCTAACTATAATTAAAATGATCTTTTAAATTAAATTGATGATTATGAGAAGAGTAGAATGAGTTTTTCGCTTTTTGTTACACGGCTTTTGTTTAATTTTTGATGATTGTTGCAAACAAAGATTCATAAATAAAATCAATACAAAGTCATCTCCTGTTTACAGAATTAATTTATAATTTTCTATTGAAATAGGTATGAAGTACGAATGTATTTTTAATTAGGTATTTATGATAAAAAACTGTATTTTAGCGAGAAAAAAAGTGAACGTTTAATTTATTTGAATGTAACGGATATTGAATAGTAAAGCACTAAAGAAGAGTGCGCTGCAATTTTCGCTGTGTGTGTTTTTCTTTTCAACAGCACAGGAAAATGCTTATTAAACTTCGCTCAATAACTTTTATCCATATTTCGATTGACAAAAGAGAAAATATGAAAAGCATTTTTTAAATTGAGCGTAAAGTGACACAAAACCGTCTATCGTGTTTCTACTTATTTTTTTTGCCCCTGAATTTCGACCGTCATCGAATTGTTCATTTTTCTAACGATTTTTGAGTGTTTCTTAAATTTCATCTAAAGTTAAACCCACTTATCAGCCACTTCTTATTCGCTGTCTTATCAAGCTTTGCGTCCTTAAAAAAGTTAAATGCAACTCACTTGTTTTTCCTTTTGCATCCAATTTTGATTTCTTTTTTGTTATTTGTGATTAACTTTCGCTTAAATTAATTTGAAAGTCACATTCGCTCGCGATGAAAAGTTTGCGCCAAAGTTCTTCATTACGGCAAATCGCAGCTCGAAGCTGGAAAACCATTTTCGCGTTTATAATTCCGTTGGTGCTGTTGCCAATGGCCATTAACGACTCGAAGGTTTGTGGAGGCTTTCTTTTCTAATCATTTGTGAATTCAAAAATTTTTGTACAGTTTAGAATGTTGATACGCTTTATCTTTTAAGTTCATGAGACTAAAAAGCAAGTAAATTCTGTTGTAAATAAACGGATTATTTAGGAACACATTTAACCAAATTGCGCCTTTCACTTGTGTTTGCTTATTTGTTACTTTGAACTTTAGATTGGAATTTGCCATTTCGAAGCAGCGTGCACTCAAAATGAAATTTCACTTTAAAATAAATACAGAGTGACAAATAATATGTGTCTTAACTTCCTTGTTTATGCAAAACTACAAAACGCAAAAAGGCAACAAGCGCCTATCTTAAAGAGGAATGGTTCTAGTTTTGTGCCATATGATAATTGCTGCAGGCAGAGCTGGTTTCGACGAGTTATCAAAATGAATATTATAATTGAAAGTCTAAGGCAGTCAGACTTTACTCTACACATTGGCACCGTTGTCGATGATTGTGACAACGTTTCGTCTGCTTATAGTCAAAACATTGCAGTTTTTAAAGCTGATGTTCACACTTTGTACCGAGGGTTAGTTTTGAGTAAAGTTTTAAAAACTACAATGTTTTGACCTGAAGAAGTCTGACTGTAAGCAGACGAAACGTTTGTCACAATCGTCGTCAACAGTGCCAATGTGTAAGGAAAAACTTAATTTAAAAATTGTGAAATTCGCAATGGCAAAATCAACAATGTTTGTCTCAATAAAATTAGTGTGTTGTAGCGCTTTCTAAGTGAAATGAAAAATATGCCTGAAACAAAATTTTTATAATATTTATTAATATTCTAATTATTGTATTAGTATTTTATTTTGAGTAAAGATCTGAATTTTTTTGCTTTTTTACCATACAAAATAAAAAAATTGGTTTTTGATTTCGATTTCTTTAAAAATAAGCGTTTTAAAGTGTTTTCAGTGTCAAATAAAGCCGCAATCACTGCTGTTTAAGATGTTATGCTTGTTGCCTTGTTGAATTTAGCATTTTAAAACAACAGCTATTTAAATTAGCAGAAATTATTTGTGAGCCTGTATATTTGAAAGAATGACCTTCATATTTTATGTCTTTTGTCGAAATTAAGAATTTGCGTCTTTTTTAAGCTATTATTTCGAAACGTTAATGAAATGCCGAATTCCTAAATATTCTCAAATATTAGTTCTAAGAACGTGAATAACGTGGAGGCAGCCTTGGAATAACAAATAAATTCATCAGCGCTAAAACGCACTTTTGTTCAATTTATCAATAGATCACACTCGAATTGAAATTTTACGTAATTCTCGATTTACGTAACTTACGTTTGAGTTTATTATAAGCTAAGGGGCACTTGATAAAAAAGCTCACTACCTATACCTTTGAAAAACACCTGTGCGTTTACCAAACGAGAAATAAGTTAGAATTTCAAACAACAACGCCTAGAGAAATAAGAAATAATGAATTACACCATGTGTGCCTCTTTTTTAACAATCATCACTTTCCTCTTTAAACAAATTTTTTATTTTTTATAAAAAACAATTTTTCAAAAAGGAGATCAACGTTTTAAAAGCACATTTTAACACCAATAACATTCAATAAACTTTTTTCGATGAATGTAGTGACCAGAATGATAAACTTTTCCTTATCTTCAATGTAGTTTGATTTCTCATTTTTTCCTCACTCTCACAAGAAAAGTTTTTAAGTTAGACATTTCAAAATTTATGAAATATTTCGAAAGCTCACAAGCTTCCTTGGTCATTGATTCGCTTTTAAACAATACAATAAAGTCGTGAAAATATTTGCTTTAGCCAAAACAACACATAAATACATATAATAACACAAATATCACATAATAAATACATAAACAAAAAAGCAAACAAGCATAGAAGCCTGTAACACCTCGAAAATTAATGTCATTATAAGCTCGACTCGTGTTGGTGAATTTCAAAAATTTGTCGAAATTGACGAATATTTTTCAAAAATAATTTTTTTGAGAATAAAAATGCAGCAAAGAGTAAGTTTTCATATTTTTAAATGTTTAAAAACTAAAAACGATAATCATTGAATTAATACAATCAATTGAATCGTTTGAACAAATAATTACGTTCTATATTATAACTATTAATTTAAAATGAGAGCAACTAAGTAAGCGCTGAATAGCTCGTGAAAAATTGTAATCCTGTGTGCAAAAATTTTTATTTTTAAAATTTATCCTTCGCTTAAAAATATGCACAAACAAGACTCGAACTTACAACCTTTACTAACACATTAATATTACATTAATGTTCGACGTGTTACTGCTGAGCCACACATGCCTTCATTGCTTCAGGCATTTTATTTGTATATTTAATTTTACTCTCTGACATTTAAAAGAAATTTTTCGCTACTTTATTGAATTGGACAAAAACGTATAACAAAAATGCTTGTGCTCTAAGTGTAACTAATACCAAAATTTCATGAATTTTGGCGAGTCTTAATAAAAACTCGTAGTTAAATTTCAAATTTAAGCCAAAACTAAATAAATTTTGTACCTTTTTCACTTGAACATCAAAATTCTTTAAGTAAGTGAATTAAAAAGATTGCGAATCTTAAAACGAAGGATATCGAATTTTCAGCCTTTCCGATTAAATTCTAAACCATCAAAATATGTCAAAATTTTTTCAATAAAACAGTCAATCAACCGCTCATTTGATATTTTATTTAAGTTTTAGTCAAACGATTTTAAATGTATAATATGGAAAAAACTATTTTCAGAAGACAAAATATTTTTTAAAAATCGAGTAATTGAAAGCATAAAAAAAATTTTGTAAGCAGCAGATGGCAAAAATTCCTTTTTCCCTTTGGAGAAATCTAAAGCTCAGACTTTAATGCTTCTGCCCAAAGTCAACCGATCATTTGTATAAATTACGAATTAATTTACCATCTGCTAGAGATAAAAGACGAGGCGCTATCGATTTCGACTCACTGCTTGGTATAATAAAAATCGCACGTACAGTGCAAAAATTTAAAAAATACGTTTTGGAAGCGGGTAAGCATCTTTAAATGGCGACCTGTATATTTTGTTTAATTTCAGCTGAACACAATTGTTTAACATAGATTAAAAAGAAAATTTTAATAATAATTTTATTTGATTTTTACCCTAAAATCTCGCATATAACGTGCGCGTTATGCGAGGAAAATGTGAATATTTGAAAAAATTAAGTCGCGCGTTATACGCGGAACATCTTAAAATAATCAACTTAAGAATCAATAATTGATGAATCCACCAACTCTTAAATACACTTTTGTCATCTTTATACAATACATGTCTATGCTTTGAGCCTTACCTTATCACTAGTCCAAAAATTTAGAACTTAAAAAAATTTCTCTTTGTTGTTAAGCACTAGGGTAACAAAATAAGAACCGATTTTAACTTATGTGGTAGAATACTACAATGACTCTGATCTACGACGGCCACATAGGATCTCAAAAAATCTGCCCGTTATAGTCATTCAGAAGAGGTTATTGTTAATTTTAGTTAACTTAAGTTCTTAAGTTGGGTTTTTTGCTGCCCTTAGTCGAGGTTGCCGTTAAAGAAAATTTCACTGTCCCCCTTAATTGAAATCAGATGCGCGTTATAAGTGAAAAAATTTGCATCTCTAAAAATATTTGATGCGCGTTATACGTGAGTGCACGTTATATGCGAGATTTTAGGGTAATTAGTTTTGAAATGAAATTTTATCACAATCCAAAGTGTGAGGGCGTTATGGTCGACCAATAGTAACCGACAGAGACCGAAACAGGTTAATTTTTTTCGACGTTCCAACTCGTTCCGAAAATATGGGGCATTCGTTTCGTCCTGTCACGTCCTATCCCAACCCATTTTACCAAATTCCGGTTCGAACTTGTATGTACCATTCAACCGATTTACCCTTACAATTCTTGGAAAATTGCGCTTTATTCATTTAAATGAATACGTGTTCATGAAACTATTTGTCAATCATCTCCAAGTTTGACCTAAAAAATGATCGAGCGTTTAATTTTTATGGAGTCAGATTAGTTCTTTTGTCCGTAATAGAAATTTCGCTCGCTATTAGCGATGGTTGCATGCGAGAGTAGCAGGAAGTAAGCTGCTCTTGAAAGAAGCGATAATATGCGGAAGTGCATTAATTAAGACACATGAAGAGACTAAAGTTTAAATTATTTTTTTAAATTAAAAAATGATCCAAATCTTATCATATTTATCTTCAGGTAAGGAAGACGATTTTAAGGGTTAATTGGGTACAGGAAAAAAGGGGCGAGCACTTTCCCAAACCTTCTCGACCCCTTCCGGATTTTCAGGAAGCGGGTCGGGTTCGGATTTCTCGCTTTCGGCTTCTTTTTCTTGTCACTAAGTTTTGGTTAGCCTTCAATTTAAAAACAAACGGTAATCACAATTATTTGAAAACATTCTGTTTGTGAAAATACAGCTTCATTCATATTAATTTACAATCTCTGCCATTCAAAATTGGTTTTTTCAATGTATTTCTGCTGATAAAAGAGCAAGTTAATATGCATGAAGCTGTAGAGGTTTTTATCACTTGCAGGATATGCACAACTGTCATTATCAGAAATGCATCAGACTGCGAAATAATTTCTCAGGTTAAGGGAACCAAACTTGTTTTAGATGCAGTGCGTCCCCTTAAATTATCGAATCACCATTGACAGGATGAGAAATTTTTTGCCGTCTGCTGTATGAACTCTACACGTGCGTTTTGTTGATACATTCAGCGGCTCGTTTTGTAAAAATTTGAAGAAATGGCAAATGATTATTTCTAAACCACCGCTTTTCATTCGTAACTCGTTTTTTTTACACACAGCGTAATTTTTTTGCAATTTAGTTTTCGAAGAAGATTGTGCTTAAAATCAAAAGAATTCAGCAAGTCATGTTGCTTTTTTATTTTTTTGGAAATAATTGCTTTGTAAAATTTGCTTAGTCAGCTTTTTTTGACTTACATAACTCTTTCAGATTTTATGCAGATTGCTTCAAATAATTTTCTAGTTAATTTAAAAAGCAGAGTTTTTAATTCTTTTTTCAACGGTGCTTACTTTTGTGAAAAAAAGAAAGAAAATTATCAAGAAATATCAAAATATTTAATCTTCAATTCAATATTAAAGTTCAATATTTGCTTTATTTTAAACTAATTACCATTGTTCATTTTTTTCTCTATTTTTGTGATCATTTTTAATTCAAATTCTCAATAACTTCACAATTTTTCATTATTGAAATAAAAAACAAAGCAAATATAGTAAATTTACGATTGCAAATGCAAGACGAAGTGCTTTAAATTGGAAGAAATAGTAAGATTGAGTCAAGACATA
>NCKU01002156.1:0-20460 GCA_003675995.1 Dinothrombium tinctorium
AATAACCGCGTTTATTAGACTCTAATGTTTGCTTTGACTTCTCCATGAAAATAGGTTATGTAACCAATATGATGAGTTTGATCTTATCAAAAGAAAAAACTTTTAATTTATTTTGTTTGGGTTAAAAAAGGAAGCAAAGTTTAATAAAAAAATTTTTTTTTAGTAAAAGTAGAAGAAAAAATTTTTTTGAATTTAAAATAGTTGTCTCAATGTAAATGAAAGCTTGCAAGAAAAGAGATTCTTTCTATTTGCATAGAAAATATCAACTTTTTATTTGAAAATGCAAATACAGCAAACAAGAAATTTATGATAATATTTAGAAGTGAAGAAATTGAAAATTTTTTTCTGCTAGTTTAGGCTCAATAAAATTACCAATTTTCATCGAGTTCATTATTTTATGCAAACATTTTTGCAAACAAAAATAGTAAATTTTTCAAACACAAATCTTAAGTTAACTTGGCTAACAAATTTTGTTATTCTTTGTCAGAATGATATAAAAATGTATCACCATGTATCACTTAAAGTGACGATGGATACAAGAAAATTTTGCGAAGTAAGAATAGAATTTCAACAGCGAAATTTTCAGAATTAATATTTGACAATTGTTGAGCTATTTAGTGTTTTTGATCATAAAAGCAATTTAACAAATGAAAACATCGCAAGAACATTTTCTGTATTTTTTCAATTTCGTTTGGTTTTTATCATTCTCTTGAACCAATTTAATGAATGTCAATACAATTTTCTTTCGATGAGTAGAAGCGATAAAAATTTATTTTTTAACTCTTACTTTCTTTTATTCTAATTCTTCAATTTTAATGAGTCTTTTGGATTACTTTTGGGAATAATATTTTAAAAAATTGAAGAAGTTTTAATGTCTAAGTTCTCTTAAATAATTAATTAATCGTGAGTTTTCAAAGAAAATTAATTTCGTCATAAACAATTGAAATTCTAACAAAAAAGTTATTATGTAGCAGCTTTGTATGTCTTTATGTAAGAAAACTAACAGATATGACGTTTAATTTGATCGAGGCGACTGCAACATGTTAAACTAGGTTTTATTTCTCAATATAAAAAACTATTATGAGTATTAAAAGACTTCAATAGTTTCAAAGTTGAGTTCCTTACTTGAAAAATCGAATAAAAGCCTAAGCAGTAATCAGTGCCTATCAATGAATATATCTTAGTGAGAAAAGTTTAAATAATGTGGAAGATATTTTTCTATCAATATGTTCACTTTTATAATTACTTTTATTGAGAAAAGTAACAGATAAGCAGTTCATCCTGCTATCAAAAATGCTATTTTCAACAGAACCGTGATGATAGCGGTGCCTACGGCATCGTAGAACTCCGTTAATACTCTTAAAATGTTATATGAGCAACACTCTTCTTACATTGGGACTGGATAAGCGAGAGTTGACTGTAAATAAAATTCAATTTTACTTCAAAAATTAAGAAACACACTTCTTACATTAAAAGCATAGAGTTTTACGAATTTTTATTATCGAGTAAAGCATTTTATTCGAAAAAGTATACAGGAACAGCATAGAAACCAAATGCAAAGTAATCTAATAGCTATCCAAAATGAACTTGCACAAAGATTTATTGCTTATTTGCACGCGCTGTGGGTAATTGAATTTAAAAAGTTTTACAAAATTTATTAGAATCAGAACCTTTTCTACATTTAGTAAAAAATTCATTTAAAATGATATGAAAAATAAAATGTGATCTAGCTTTGAATAAGAAGTGCATCGATATGATTTTGTCCAAAATTGTCTAATTAAAATTTAAAAATTAATTATCTATGTTCACATGCATTTCCATTTTTTTAAAAAAACTGAATACTTACATCTTTTGTCTCTTACGTCGTTTTTTTTTTGCAACATGTGAAAGACTGTTGACACCAAAGCACGCGGTGAAAATACTTTTGCAAAAAGTGAAAGGCTTTCATCAAATTGTGAAATGTTAATTTTAAAGAGGGTAAATGAATAAAATACTATTGAAAGTTAACTCTTATCGAAGTTATAAATCTGAACTGCTCGATGTTATTTTCAACACAGTTTACCACGATAGCCTTTGGGATTTTTCACTGTTGAAAGTATGAAAATACGCCTTTTCGGCTTTTCGCGGTCTTTCGGGTGGCACTATACCTCGAGGTGACAAAAAAATGCTATTGACCTCTTCCAAATTATGTTACGAACTATATGTTGCCATGGGACTAATCCTCGAGGAATAGTGACTTCACGCATAGTGCAAAGCATATAATCTGAGGATATAAGGTAACGCTTTCGAGTCGATCAATTAAAATACGCAAATGTCAACAAAGAATCTGTGAACTAACTTGCAATATAAAGTCAACATTGGAGAAAATAGCATTGGTATTAAAAGATTATGTTATGATGTTCGTAAATGACCAAATTCTATAGTTGGGTAAACTTCTTAACTTTTCAAATGTTTTCGCTATAACTTGTAAGCTACACCTCTTTTTAAAGATTTAACCGAACTTTTAAATGAACTTAATTGAACTTTAGATATGTAATTACCTAAGATCAAGAACCAGAGTCATTTCGTACTCAATTGCATTATAAAGTAAAACCAAAAGAAAAAATTCAATGAAGGTGATTTAATAAATTAAAAAAGAAAAATTCTGTTCTAGAAGAATGCAAAAACAATATTCAGATATACTGTCAATAACAGAAAGTTTTGCGATTATTTTCATAAAGTTTACCTGTTTTATATGAGAAACATAGCAAAACATTCTGTCATTGACTGTGCTTTCTTAAATAATGTCATTCCTATCTCAAAATCGGCATTAATTTTTATCGCTTCGCGCGATGATGTTTTATATTGAACTAACAATTTTCCACTTGTCATTAAACGTTAATTTTTTAAGTGTGATCTTTAAGTATTGATACAATTCTTATTTTTAATTTAAAAAAAATTGATGTAAGGCTGTTATTATTTTCGAATAGATGCATTAAAAAAATGAAAACTATTGAAAATTGTTTTAAAACTTTACAAAAGTTTTTTAATACGGTTCGCATAAATTTCAAAATAGTTTATTGACTATTCACAATTCGATTTATGTGTCTCGATTTGTTACGAGTACTACTCTTGACACAGAAATTCAAAACATTTCACGGTGAATTTAACTTTTGTTAATCAACTTTTTTCTGCTCAAAGTAGCGAACCGCTTCAAAATTGTTAATCATTTCTTGCGTTTTTCAATATTATCATTTCATTGAAATCATTTTTGTTTAAATTATTTTTTCACTAAAAAAATATTCGTTAAAAATAAACGAACACAACATTCTTTAAACCGATATTTATTATAATATGGTTTGACTTTTATCACAGTGGTCAAAGTAAATATTTGGTTCGCGTAATTTTGCTGATAAACAGTGCGTGCATTATCTGTTCGATTAGATCGATTGAAAATAAAGCGAATTATTTAAAAACTGAATTGGGTTAGTTTATAGTCAATTAAGTGATTTCGAAAAAATGTTTGCGATTTTTTTCATGTTTTAAAAAACAAGTGAAATACAAACGACAAAATACAAATGTGCAAAGCGTAACTTTGTCTTTCGCTATTGCATGTTTGAAACGGCAAAAGACGCAAAGCGGAAACCACCCCTGAGGTCGAATTGCGAGGCATGGATTCACTGAAGTAAGCGTTCGCGAATAAAACGCTTTCAATTTATTTAAAAGGCTAATTTACGTTTGATTCGCGACAGAGACGATACGAGAGGCAATTATGACTTGTATTTTAAATTTCGTCGTTTTGTCGCCGATTGGAAACCGCAAATCGACGTTTGGCCGTTTCGCTATTCGCTCGTATTGGATGCCGGTTTGGGAAGTGCGACCGCATTTTACACCGTCACATTCTTAAGACGTGAACTGCGTTTGGGTTCATTCGCACGTATCACCTGTTTCTTGCCTTCGCTGTATTTGCCCGTTATCGGCTGCTTTGTTACTGCTGCATTCGTCGAATTACCACTGATCGCCGGACGTCAGCAATGTTCTATTTGTCACAAATTAAAAAGCACAGCGATGCAAACCGCATTTGGCTCAGTTTTTCCAACTTTCGCTGCAATTGTATCTTGCGTTTATTATGCGGACCGTTTTAGTACATTCGCTTTTTGCGAGAATACCTTTACCGATTTCAAAGCGATTAAAACGAATTTGAATATTTTGCTGAATATCATTCGCAAAAGGCGAGCAGAAAAAAAATTCATAGGTTTTTTGCTTGCGAATGCTTTTCTAGGTTATCTTCTCGCCGATCGGCAACAACGATCATTGATGATTGTGGGTGAGAAAATAGGTAAAAGAAAAAAGAGCAAAAGATGAAAAATGTAAATACGAAAGCGGTACTTCCTGCCAATAAGAATTTAAATATACAGAAATAAATTTTGATGCTGTTTGTTTCGGCAAATTATTTATTCATATGATTGAAATATGCTCATGTATAATATCATTTCAATCAAGTTTGAATTTTGAATTTGAATAATTGATAAAATTTTTCGACAAAAAAAAAATTTGAGTTGAAACACATAAAAATCTTCCCCTTGTTTGTCTCATTTCCTCTATGTTTTTAAAACATGAAAAGTTTAAACTCAAAAGTTTCTTTTTTAAAAACAATATCACGTTTTAAAAATAATTCATCAAAATTTAGATTGATTTTCCACGTTCGTTGGTTTTATCTGTTTTTAGCTTATTAATTAATATAAATTAATTGTAAATGTCATTTAGAATTATGCAAAATTACAATGTTCATGTATGTTAATTTTGAAAAAAGTATATTACAGTAAACCGCACAAAAATCCCTCACCTAGCATGTATATGCGCATTATGGGGTGGGGGATTTTTTGCAGTTTACTGTAATTAAAAAAAAATATCTTATTTGGAATGTTGGGGAATTAATTGCTGTGTTCAATTGGAATATGTTTTGATTGAAAGGGAGGTAAAACGAAAAGAAAAATTAAAGTTGAATTCAAATTTTAAATGAAAAACAAAGTCGAAGCGCCATTCAAACATTAATTAGCCGCCGCTGTCTTTCGCAGCCGAACATCGCGCCGAATTATCGACAATCGATCGAATGTCGAAAATGTCGTCTGTTTGAAAGTAAATAGAAAAAAGGAAAGCAAAATCCGCCATATTTTCGCCATATTTTATACATTCGAAATTTTTTTTTCGCGAAAAACAAGCGTTCGGCAATTAATGTGCGAACAGTGCATTTCAAACATACAACATTCGAACGCATTCAATCGGCGCATTGGTTTGGCATAACGCTTGTCTTCAATCAACAGTTCGTTTGTCAACTGTTCGAAAGGCGTTTTTTCGCGAATTGAGCGAAAATAGTGAAGAAACAAACACGATTACAGCAAATACTCCGATCGTTTCATGTTATATATTTGTAAAGCGAACGAATAATTATACGGAAAGAGAAACTAATCGACTATTCATTTGTTGCAATCCACTAACGTATTCGAAATATGTAAAGCTCGTAAATTCACGGTTCTCTTTTTTTTGGTCTTTTCGTTCGAACGATGGCAACGACAGGAATATGGGTACGTTTTTTCACAGCTTTTCGTTGTTACACCTTTTTTCTTTTGTTTTTCAATCATTCGTTTCGTCTAGGATCCTGTTCAACGGTTACTGAAAACGGTTACAACGAATGCTACATCAGTGGTATCGAATATATCGACAACGACAACAGTGAATTCGTTGAATGCTGTCTCTTCACCAAATTCAACAGTTGTAACATCAGCAGCAACTGCCCCCAGCTTTACGCAATTAAAGTTACATGATATCGGAAAATTGGTCGCTGTTCAAAGAAATAACAAACCACTCGATTTAAATAATGGTGATACAAGCAATTGTAAAACTGCACTCGTTGCACTTCACAACGAAGCAACCAAGATTAGTGGTCAGCCAAACGCAAAATTTATTCAGGCTAAAGCTAACATCTCAGTTACAGAACGATTACAACAGCAGTTACAACAATTACAGCAACAACAGCAAAATAAACAACAACAAATGCATATTCAGCTACAGTCTCCATCCGTGCAGTCGCAATCTCAATCAGCAGCACAAGGATCAATTCAAATTCAGATAAAACCATCATCGACTGAGCTTAAATCATCTGCAAATAATACGACTGGTATCAGCACAAACAAGAAGCAGATCTTACAAAAGCAATCTTCACAGCCGATGTTCGAAGGAAAACACATCCATTACTCTCCAATTGATCAAAAACCTCTGTGTTCGTATTCTGGAAAACTCTGTAAACAGCGAAGAATAAATGGTTACGCATTTTGTATTCGACATATTTTGGAAGATAAATCATCACCTTTCAAACAATGTTCACACGTCGCCAAATACAATAATCAGAAGTGTACGAATCCCATACCAAGCAATGAAGAACGCGAATATTGTAACAGTCACATGCAAGCTGCGGGCATGTTGCCGAAGAAGGAGCGTAAAGAGAAAAATGGTAGCCAATCGTCCAATAATCCTAAGAACAACACTCTATTAAATTCAATGAAAGTAAACGATTCGATATTAAACTCAACAACAGCCGTTGGTATCAAATCGAATGCAGTTGCTCCTTCAGGGACAGTTTCGATATCAGTATCATCTTCACCATTGTCATTGCCGGGAACTACTGTCACTTCAAGCATCACCACTTCCCTTGGAACCGTTGGTGGGTCAGGTTCAAGTGGTAGTCTAAAGATAACGATTCCCACCTCATTGAATACCTCATCTCTCCCTTCCTCGACAACTTCATTAAACGGTACTTCCAACAAACATGTAATCAACGATAAATTGAAATCTTTAATAGCTGGTGAATTTGATCTCATGAAATTGAAGAGTTCAACACCAATTAACGGAAGGAGTGGTTCTTCTATCGTTGGGAATAAGAAAAACGACAACACCATTACTATATCAATCACTAGCACTAACACTACACCTTTACCTGCGTCTAGTCAGCAAGCAAATGATGCACTTCTAAATGTGAGCAAAGAGGGCAACAAAGCATTAAAAACATCAAAAGAATCAAATAAAAGCAAGATTTGTTCAAAGAAGAGAAAGCGTATCAGCGTTTCGAAACTTGAATTGTCTCAAAAAGTTGTTTACGCTTCTAGAAAATTACCGAAAAGTTGCGACGATGATGAAGACGACATTTTTAACTATAATGTTTTCTCTTCATCTTCGAGTGAAGAAGAAAACGAATTGAATGAAACGCAAAGACAACCTTATCCATTGGTCACAATGTCCCAAAGATTTCCCATCGAGTGTAATGATTTCGAATTGAGTGAACTTCGCAATCAGCTGATCTCGCAGAAATGGTTATTGAACAATTTTGTTAAATTAAAGGAACAAGAATTGACGAAAGTTAAAAACAAAGTAAAAACTGAAATTAAGAATCAGTCAAAACTCGAAAATAGCGGGAAAAGTTATTTACAAGTTTTGCTAGACGAAAAAGAAGCAAGAGTTGACGCAAAAGCGAGGGAAACATCTGAAAGTCTGAGAAGAGGAGTGTGTCGTTATTCAGACGAAGACAAGCTGTGTTCAAAGCCTTCGCTTCCATTTACCAGGCATTGTCATCAACATATTTTATATAATGTCGATCAATTACTTTTTGAAAGATGCACAGCAAAATGCTCAGACACTTTTACCCAATGCTCGAATCCTACCTTCGATATCGAAAGAGAAGAACCTCTTTGTAGTTTTCATACAAAATCAAACGAAACCGAGTGTTTTTATTCTAAATCTGACGATGAAGCTATCAAATCAAACAGGGTTGCATCATCTTCGTTACCAATCTCGCAGAAAGGCCGCAAAAAAGCGAAGCCGGTATCGGGTGGAAAAACAGGAAGAAGAACAAAAAAGAAAAGAAGATCAACTAGCGGTGGTAAAAATGGCAGCAATGGTGATAGCGTTGATGGCAGTTTCTTTTCGCAAGATTCGTCAGATGCGACTTCTTGTGATGTTGCAAAAGGAGATTTGTCACCTGTTAAGCTTAATTTAATGAATACATCTCCGATACCATCTACTACAAACATAATCACAACGACTCACATCGCACCCGGCATTCCATCTTTAAAATCGCAAATGGTATCTGAAAATAACGTGTATTCAAGTTTGCCCATCATTCCACCGACATCATCAGCAACATTAACACAATCAATAACCTCAACTGAAAGGAGGGCTGCTTCAAGCAATCGAATCGAAATTCCACCCGCACTTGACGTTGGGGTTCCAAATCTAGCACCTGGTGACGAAGCTTTGGTTGCCTCTCTTGTTGCTGACTTGCCTCCCTTGGGAGCAGCTCCAGAAGTTGGTGCTGATACGGGACCTGCATTCGCTGATTTAATTCCAGACGATGATGCATTTAATGATCTTTTTATGGACAATCTCAAAAATGGTGACATCCCCAGCAAAGAAGAAGCAGAAGCTCTTGAACAGGCCCTTGCGGCAGTCAGTAAAGATGTACATAATTTAGCTTTCGCTGCAGCTGTTGTCAGTTCGGGTACAAATGCCAGCAGTAACATTAATGGTGATTCTCCTTATTATTCTCATCCAGTTAACGGTCAAACTACTCCTCATCAGTTTCATTCGAGGCCAGGTGCAACGACACCGCTGAACATGACTGAAATGGACATTTTGGGATTAGCTAGTAACATTCTCGGTTCTTTAACTACGGAACAACAGCAACAGTTAAACGGTTTGATTGATGGTGCTCTTGCATCGGGTACTTTGACTTCTTCTCCAACGTTAAAATCAGCTTTGGCCTCATTGACCAACGAAGTGGCTCCAGTTCCTTCTAACAGTTGTGTTACTTCATCTACGCCACTCCATCCGAATTCTTTATTCAGTGGTCCAGTGGTCGCTCGATCAGTGGTGTCAACACCTTCATCGACGACAATGCACAATATCACATTACCATCACCTCCACCATACGCTGCTCAATATAATCCGCCCTCCGCTGCTGCCACTGCATATTCACACGAATTGCCACAGACGCCACAAACACCAACAGCTGTTAGCGGACTTTTACTGACACCGCAGGATGTTACTTCGCAGTATACGATGAGTCAAGTGACTTTTCCCTCCAATCTTTCAAACAGTAATTTGGTGAATGGAAAATTATCGAACTCATCATTACCATCGTTAATCTCATTACCTACACCACCATCGGGATCATTGCCAGTATTGAGAACAATGAACTCTGCGACAGGATCCATACCAATAGTTACAGTAAAAGCGGGACTCGAAACGAAGTTGAGTTGATTTGAGGAGAATTTTTAAAGTTAGTGATTCTTCATTGTAAAACTTCTTTTGTGATGATTATTGGAGAGTAAAACTGAATGTAATCACGCTGCTGGTAGTTGAAGATGTTTCTAAAAATTAGAGTATTTGTAAAAGGTTAGCATTCATTTTTCTTCTCGGATCATTATATTATACACCACTCACACATAAAAACCATCGATTTTCATCCATAAAAATGTCTCCTTGTTGTACGGGTGTTAATATTTGAATGAATGGATAAAAACAAAACAAACCAACAAAAAACAAAATCTCAACACAAATGAAACTAGTGTGTGATTTTAGCGCTATCCATTGTATAGTTAATCGGCCTTTTTTTCCCTCTCATCAGATTCGTTTGTATCAAAAACACGAAAGTGAAAAACGAAAAAAACCAGCAAAATTTAATTTGTCAAGTATTAAATATGAATAGCTAAAATGAATTTCGATGTAAAGGATATTGTAAAATGTTTCCTTCTTTTTTCATTTTGGTTTATTTTTTTTTTCGCTCTTAAGAAACTAAAAAATAAATGTAAATATATATTGTATACTCTTAATTGTTTGGCTTGTAAAGAAACTTAAATAGCTATCATCTAATTTTGGGTTGACTCACGTATTTTTTGTTTTAAATTGAAACTTAATCAACTCTAAGTGAAACAAATGCTTTTGTTTTGTTATTATCGCGTTTTTGATTAGCTTCAGCTTGCGTATCTTGTTCTCGCTTCATTTTTCCTCTAAACGAATCTGAAAACGTTTAACTTGAAATTAGGAAGGTTTTTGCTATCAATGCAAGTGTTGATTGAAATCTAATGATCGTACGGAAATTAAAACAAGCGAGAACATTAATAATTGTTATTTCGCTCGGAATCGCATTAGTTGAGATTAAACTTTAATTTCTTTTCAGTTAAATAACCTGAAAACCGAGGATTACATTGCATAAAGATTTTTTTTACAATATTCAAGCCGATTAAACTATTAAACTTGACTTGCAAGTGATATTTGCAATGAAACTTTAAACTACATAATTTAAATGGTTTTATATTAAATCGCTTTATTGTTAGGCAAATAAACACGTCGGAAAATGGTGCATGGAATTGAATAGATTTATTAAGAAATGGTGCATCTAACAATATGCAATTAAATTGTTGGGTAAACCCTTTCTTAGTAAATCTAATCAATTGATGTACATCATTATTATTAAATTTAAGTTCAGATCATTAATTATCTGTATGTTCTTAACGTTGTATTTTCTCTAAATTGAGTTTAACTTTGATCTTAAAAAAAAGAGAGAGAGAGAAGTCGCCTGATTTAAATCATTATTCGTTGAAATTAATTTCAAATTATTATAAATCGCTAGTAATCATCACTGTGCAAAAAAAGAAACATTAATTGCTGTTTAAGTATATCATTTCCTCTTTAATATTCGATTTATAAACAACCAAATAAAATTAGCGATAATCACGAAAAGTCGCGATAAACAGAAATCAAGATTAATCAATCCATGAATTAATAAATACACTAATCAAATCAGCGATAGAAAGTGAACACACGCAATCTAAAAACTTAACTCATTGTGATAAATAAATAATTTCAGTGCGAAATGTGAAAAATTTAGTAAGTAATTTGCAAAGTAACAAAATTTTCTAAAACATTATTAATCTTTTGAAAATTTAAAATTAATTTTGTTTTTAGCTTGATAAGCATTTAAAACTTTCAGTAAGAATTTCAATTAATTACCTTTAATTCATGTCATAATTAACGAGAATATTCATAACACACAAAACTTTTTTTTATATTCAAATTTTTATTTGTTTAGCTTACAAGTTAGTAAAAAAAAAAACTATTTAAAAAAAAATTAGATAAACAAGCAAATAATAAAATTATTTAGAAAAATTAATTTTAAACAAAAGGCAATTAAATTAAATAAAAAGTGAATTTACAAAGAAAATTGTTGTATTTTTGAAAATTGTACTCAAAAGCAAGAAAACACTCGCTGCTGCTGTGCGCAGTTTTGCGCACTCCGCTGTATTCAATCGTATGTTCGATGTTTTAAAGGAGAGAAAGACACAAACACAACGCAGCGTTTTTAAAGTGTAACAATTTCGATTCATTCGCTTTTCTTTTTAATTAAGAAGCAAATGAAAGCACAGTGAAAAACAAATAAAACGGTCGACGAGTGTTTTATACGCCGAGCATCGCTTTTTTTTTATTAGATGAATTCGTCGTTCTCGATTGTCGATTCGAATTTGTCGAAAAACGAATGAAGTGATATAATTCCAAGTCGAAACACAGTAACCAACGAACGATTCTCTCGCTGAGAATTGATAAAATATATATCACAGCAATTTGTTGTATTTGTAACAGCAGAAGCAGCAAATTATTTGTCTGCAAAGTGAGCGACAATTTTTAAATTGGAAAACAGTATTTAAAAGTGTAACAAATTCTCTTTTTTTTCGCAAACAAGGCGTTGTGAAAGCCACATTCTTTGCGAAATTTGTTTTCAATCATCAAATCGTTAACGAAACGAGAAAAGAAAAAACAAACTCACGCTTGTAGAGTTATAATTTAAAAGCGATTTAAAGCGAAAAGCATAAGCCTAACGATGGCATCTTTGTCCATTAGAAGGTAAGAATTTAAATTCTACGTTCATTACACACACACACAAACACACACACACAATGTTTCGCAATAGTCTTTTTCTTCATTTGATTCAATTTCATTTTTTTAAACAGAATTTCGTTTGTGAATAAAAGTGCCTTTTCGCATTGTAAGCATTTGTCTGTGAAAACGATGTCCACCTCTTCTTCTTCTTCTTCTTCATCGGACGACATTATTCTCGAACGAGTCGGTAATAAAGGCATAATTACATTGAATCGACCGAAACAATTGAACGCTCTTAATTTGGATATGATTCGCAAATTATATCCGCAATTAAGAAAATGGGAAATGGACAATACGATGAATATGGTTTTAATTAAAAGTAGCACAGATAAGGCCTTTTGCGCGGGCGGCGATGTCAAAGGTTAGGCTCTTGTATCGATTATCATCTCTTTATTGGTTTGAATTCTTTTGCTTTTGTTCATATTGTTGGCGATGTCAGCGAACAGGTGATTGCTGGTTGTTATTTTCATCGCTGCATTCGCTCTTTCTCGATTTTTAGTATATCAACTAATCTCTTGCTACTATTTACAGCGATCGCACTCTCTGGCAAAGGATCAAAGCTCGGCGATGAATTTTTTCGTGAAGAATATCGTTTGAACAATCAAATCGGCTCACTTTCGATACCTTACGTTGCTTTTCTAGATGGCATCGTTATGGGTGGCGGTGTTGGTTTATCTGTTCACGGCGCGTTTCGTATCGCAACCGAAAAAGCTACATTCGCGATGCCAGAAACGGCTATCGGTTTTTTCCCCGATGTTGGAGGTAGCCACTTCTTGCCTCGTTTACCTGGTAAATTAGGTCTTTATTTGGCACTCACTGGTTACCGGTTAACGGGAAGAGATCTGTTCAAAGCTGGAATAGCCACTCATTTTATCGTTTCCGAAAGGTTGAATGATTTGGAAAAAGATTTGCTTCGATTAGAGAAACCCGATCTCAATAATATCGACAAAGTTCTCATTAAATATCAAGAACAATGGGAAGCCGATTACAAAAAAGAATTCACATTAAAACCATACATCGGACGAATCAATTCAGCTTTCGGCGACGCGAAGAATGTTGAACAAATATTTGAAAATTTGAAAAGAGACACTTCCGAATGGGCCAAGCAAACATTAGAAACATTGCAGAAAATGTCACCGACAAGTTTGAAAGTTACGTTTCGTGAGCTTCACGAAGGAGCAAATATGTCACTTCCAGAATGTTTGAGAATGGAATATCGAATTTCACAAAAGTTTATGATGACAGACGACTTCTTTGAAGGAGTGCGAGCAAGTAATTGAAAAAGTTTGCTTGCATACAGTGAAACTTAATAGGGTCTTTAAGCAAACTTTTGAGCCAGCACTCAAGTAAGAGATAAAAAAATCTCATTAAGCTCTATTCATTTCGCCGTATGATTTTAGAATAAATTTATCAAACTAACATTCGAAGATTGGAAACAGTATAACTGCGACAGATCATTATTTGTTAATTTTTTCTTTATCTATTACAGCTAATGTAGTAGAACAACTAATTGATTTAAGTGTTGCTCTTGCGCCCTATTCTACAAGTTTTGCTGTATTTTTTCATCAGACACTTTTTAAAATTTTCTCTCCTTTTCTATTCTTATTTTTCAGTGCTTGTCGACAAAACACACAATCCAAAATGGAATCCACCAACTTTAGCACAAGTAACCGATGAAGTCGTTAACTCTTATTTTGAAACATCGCCTTCCAAAGAATTGCAACTATAAAAATCGAATAAAGGAGAAAACACAGAAAAAGGAAAGAAAGAATCGTCGTTAAAAAGAGAGGATTGCTTCGTGGACGAAGCTTTAATTACTTTTTTTTATAAATCAAAAGAGGAATTAGTGTAAAAAAAAGAAATCAAAAAGCCAAAAGGAACCGTTTAAAAAAATTGGCTCTCACAAAAACTAACAAACTAACTTACTAGTGTTATCTTCATTTATTTTTAGCGAAAATTTGCAAACAAAATTTTGACAACAACCGAAAAGAGTTTGTATACAAAATTAACTCTCAATTTACCCGATGATCAACATGAATTATGTTTCTTTTCTAGATTTAAAAAATGAAAATTTATTCACACTCATACAAGCAGAATACACAAATAACTCCAATTTAAGAAAAAGCAAAAAGTGAAAAACATTTGCGTGAAATTTTATTTTTAATTTCGATATCGAGTTTTCAATTAGCGAAACTATAGTAATTAAACGGTTAACGATGGTTTATTTCTGTGTTTCTTCACAACACTCCGTTTTTATTTTTCCCTTCTCCTTTTGTTTGAAATCAAATTATAAAAAACAATTAAAAATGTTAATCTGCAAAATTCTATAATAAGAATTTTTTTTATTTCAAATGATTTTCTCGAAATGATTCGACGTTTTAATTCTTTTATTGCTTTACTCCATCGATCTTGATGTAACCTCCCGGTTGACGTTTGCCCCATGGACGTCTTTGTGCTTGTTTCTCATCTTCCTGACTACCTTTGCTTCCTTTTTTCTCATTTTGACCATCTTTACCTTTGATCGGAGGACTTTTTTCTGGTTGTTTTTTATCTTCTTGATCACCTTTTGTTCCTTTTGGTTCATTTTGACCTTTAACTGCCGGTCGAGGTTTGAACTGCGGCCTTTTTCCTCCCTGACCACTTTTTGTACTTTTTTGTTCATTTTGACCTTTACCCCCCGGTCGAGGATTGAACTGTGGACTTTTTCGTGGTTGCTTTTTACCTCCCTGATCACCTTTGGTTCCTTTTTGTTCATCATGATCATCTTTACCTCCTTTCTTTCCACTGCTCTGATTTTTATTTTGTTCGCCTTTATCACCACCTTTAGTCGGTTGCTGATCATCTCTTTCCGTTTGTTCCGTACTCTGCTTTTCATCATCCGAGTCATCATTCAAGAAAGAAGAAGTTAAAAGAAGTACGTTGCAGGATGGAGGCAATGTGTAATTGGACGTGTTTTTAATGAAATCAGCGTACTTATATATCTTTTGAAACACGGTTGGATTTTGCTCGCAATCAGTTACTGACCAAGCGACTCCGATCTGAATCCAATTATTGTTTATAAAGCATTGCAACGGACCACCGGAGTCTCCTAGACAGCCGCCTCCGTAGCTAACGCCGAAATCAGGTTGCGCATTGTCTTTTGAAACCATGCAAAACTGTTTATCGGTCACCTCCTCTTTACTTTCTTCCCATTCGTAAAAAATGCGATGCGTTCTAGCGCAATCAGCGTGATCATACGGTTTCATGTCGAGCTGTTGAAGCACATCGGGTAACGGAGCATTTCCGCGTCCTAAACGACCGAAACCCGTGGCGACGCATCGAGTTTCGTTATCTAAATTTTTTTCGAGTCCATTCAAGTCTAAACAAGCTGGCTTCAAATGCGACTCGCTGCCTGCGAAGTCGACTGGTTTATCCATTTTGATTAAAGCGATGTCATTCGAATGGTTTTGCATTTCATAGTCCGGATTTCTGACGATCTTTACGTTGAAGAAAAAAAAGCGAAATTCAACGAAAATTGATTCTATCGTGAAAACAACATTACCTCGGCGATATTTCTTCGAACTTCGGTACCATCTTCTTTGCTTCGATCGTATTCGCCGAGAATCAATTTGTATTGCATCGGATCTCGACCTTCTTCATTTGTACGCACGCAATGAGCCGCAGTAAGTATCCATTGTTCGTTTATAATCGCACCACCGCAAACTCTGTAAAATTCTTCACCGGTCAATATAAGTACTTGCGATGGCCAAGCGTTCTTCTCGGCTTGCTTGCCGTGAGAATATCGTTTTTGTCGATACTTAGCTTCGACTATCGTACTGATCAATAGAAAAGCGAAACAAAGAGCGAATTTAATTACGCTCATTGCAAAGGTTAAAAACAAACGTCCAAACTGCTGAAAAGTTTGATCAAGTGCCTGCTATTTAAACCTCAGCCAAATCGCTCAAACAATGGAGAAATGGCCAGGGATAAGGTGGTGGTGGCGTTTAAATTATTTATATAAGTAATAAAAAAAAATTATTTAAAAAATGATAATTTTTTCCCTTTTTCAATTGTTTTTTCAACTTTCGATAAAAGCATCGATACGCGAAAAATGAAAAGATTGATAGAGACTCACTTTTCTGAAAATTTGAAATTAAATATTCTCAATCGCAAAATGTTCAATGACACTTTTCAAGGCAAACAATTTCTTTACGATTTGGTTGTTGTTTTTTTTAAGCTTATGCTGTGAAAATTTATTTCTTTTTTATTTTATTCGAAAGCACGAAAATTTATTTTTAAAACAAACAAATTTATTTCTAAAGTCTATTTATTATTAACCGTGCGATTTCAATATTGACTTTGAATCGAGTTTATTTCGTTAAGAACACATGATAAAGATGCTCACTAATAACTATTAGTTCGCAAGCTTTAATTTCAACGTTTCTCGAAGCGTTTTAATATGAAAACGCTTTTTTAAAATTTTAATTGCATTTGTGCTAGGGCATCGAAAAAAAAAAATTTTGAAATGGTTGTTCGCACTTTTCGGTCTAACGAACGCAAGAATTATTTTTACTTGTGCGTTATCATGTTTCACAAAGTAGCATTTGATCATATACTCTGCGAAAACATAATTTGCGTTCTAGAGAAGGTAAACAATCATCCTTGATATTTTTTTATGTCACTTCTTATGTTAATCTTCTTGATTTTAAAATCAGCCACTTGATTGCTTGTGTTGCCAAGACACTATTCAGTTACTCGCTATAATTTATATCCACGCAAAAGCATTTATTTTACCTAAAAATTTCTATCGTTGTAAAGTATTCAAATCTAAATATGCAAATCTAAATTCTACTTTAAACTATGCAACAGCAAATTTAAATATAATTTGATATTGTGGTCAGTTTCGAGAATGAGATCGCGAATTGAGATAAATAAAGATGAAGATGAAGTTTTAAAATTCACATTTCTAAACTCAAATCGCGTTTTAGAGTGAAAGCGTATAAATTCCGCAGTTTATGACCGTGTTAGATCTTATCGTGATAAAGCGCTTGATCTAAATTTTGACCGCAACTCATTCCTTGACCTACAACTTTAACCAGATTGAGTTCACCATCGTTTTCTTTGAATTAATAAGCTTACGTTTTCAGACAACGATAAAGTAAACAAAAATAGCTAACAAATCACGCACTTAAGACAGTCAGCTTCCAATGATACTTAAAGTAGCCGCCAAAGCTAATTATCACTTTATCACTTTAATCTTGAATTTCGATAAAAAAATTTCACAACGAATAGGAAAAAAAATTTGAAATTTTCAGCTTAAAATATTTTGATTTTCGTTTTGTATAATTTGAATGAAAATTTTTCAGCGAATTAGTCTGATTTTAAACACATCAAAGTAGAAATGATTTTCAATGATAGAAAATACGATGAATTGCCTTAAAAATCTTAAAAAATTTTGACGCTTAAATTCGTTTTTCTATTTTTAATTTTGTATTTTTTAAGCATTTCTAATCGAATGGTTTTGATATGTTATCCTATCGAATGGAATTTTTTTCTATTTGCGAAATATGAAATTGATTTAGCTAACCTCTACAAATGCTATCGTTGTTAAGTTTGAAATATTTTCTCTCTTTATTTTGCTAGAACTTAAAAGAGATGATGAAAATTTTCTAAATAATTTCACTAGAATGTCAAATGCGGAGATTTCATCGAGTTGCCTTAGATCAATTAAGTTCTCATTTTAAATTTTACCTACATAATTTAAACAAGTTTGAGTATTTAATAGAATTTTTTGCTTTCATATCAAATGATCATAATCTTTAAGGTCGCAAAACTTAGCTTCAGACGACCTTAAGACCGTGAATTCAAAATTTTACATTCGTTGAATAGCATTAGAGCATCTGACCTACTTATGTAGCTAGTAAATCTTGAATAAATATTCTTTTGTGTCTGGAAGGGAAGGACACAAAAATACAAACAACTTAACAACTTTGACATCTTATATACAGACAATAAGCGTTAATTGTTGAAAATGTTAAACATAAAAATTTTTCAAACAATCAACGCTTAAAAATAAATTCAAACAAATCAATTCGCTTGTTATAATTAACGAGGGTTTGAATGATTAGCGTTTTGCGAGTAAAACTGGTACATAATTGTGATGCTTTAATTCTATCTAAACACGTAATATGATTTTAAGACCAGCGAAGTTGAAATTGGAACAGTGATGGTAAAAATAAGAAATGATAAAGAAGGAAGTGTGAATGGTTGGTAATTAGAGGAAGTCTTAAAAAATTTTGTAATAATAATATTGGAGTTGAAATAAAATTGGTGGCTGTGGTTTGCCAACTTTCAATTTTGTGTTCGTTGGGCCCCATGAAGTTGTTAACGCAGTGGAAGCTGCAAAATACAACTCAACGCATAAATATAAACCTGCTGGCACTAGTCTCGTAGATAAACTTTGGATACTGGCCGCAGAATTAAAGTTAAGCGAGCACAAGACGCTTGGCCAACGTCCAACGCTCACGACATTTAGAATCATAAAATGATCTTCAATGAAATAATGAATGCGACTGGCTGATTGAAAAACTGATGAATAGGGACGTGAATTTTGGTGCTGAAAAGTACTCAAATTTTGTCCGTGATTGATGCTAAAATAGTGAAATTTTGTGCAAAATTTTGTTGCATGAACTTAGCCACAACTCATAGCAATAATATTCACATTACGAAAAGTTAAACTCTTTTATCTTCGTACTTCGCTCTTTGAAAGTTCGTTTGCAAATGCAGCATGACCAACTAAGGCTATCGCCAATGAGATAGATTATTGTGCAGAAAAGTATTGGACTCAATGCACATGGGGCCTTTCGCTGAAAACTCGCGTGTTCACGACTTTAATCGTCGTTGTACTTTCAACGAGTTCGGCACAAGTGAGTGTCTCACTTTGCCGGGTTTCTCAGCGACACTCACACGAGTAAGTTCGTCGCTTTCTCAGTATTTTGTTAAACTTATTAATTTGTGTACCGTTCGCGACAAATTTATTTGGTGTTTGCGTATTTCGTAAATACCAATAGAATCTGAATTATTGTTAGGGTAACGCCTGATTCGTTAAAATTTTGCGCAATTTTTATTAATAAAAATTAAAAAATATATAAATTACTAAATATTTAATTAAATCGCATAATAAGATAATCTTTAAGAAGTAATTAATCTCTTCTCATAAAGAATAAAATCTGTAAATTCAAGAATAGAAAATGTGTTTATTACGTTTACAACGATCAAAAGGAGAAATTAAAATTAATTTTACTTCTAAATTATCTCGTTTCTGTGTTTCTTCGTAATAAGGGTTCGTATGAAAGCAATAAATTTTTCTTTTAATTAATCATTTAATTTCGCTTTAACCAACTCAATTATTTAAAATTTTTATACAATTTTATTGTGAACGTAAGAATATTGAAGCTAAAAGCAATTTCTATGCGCCGGCTTTTGATAAGTTAGTTAGTTGTTAAACTCTATTTAGTTCACCAAATTTCAACCATTTCCTTGACAACAATCGTAGAGAAGTCTGAATCTTGTTTGTATTTCAAATTTTAATTATGAATTATGATTAAAAATAGCTAAATAAATAAATTTCGCAGCAATTTTTATTTTCATTGTAATTTGACTAAAACGAAAGCAGATACACAGTGAAAGCAAAGAGAAAGCGGTAACGCGCGGATAGCGAAACAATTAACTTCCTAATAGCAAATTGACTAAATTGCTTCACTGATTTCTTTAATAAATAAATTCGTTGTCTAAGTGTCTTAAATATGTGCTTTTGGTTTGCGCTTTGATTTACTCAATAAAAGTTTAATATGTTATATAAATTGAGTGATATGTAAGCAAATTTGGCTTTTGCAAACATTTCAAACATAAATCCGAGTATTAATTGAATCAGGTCGTTAGGTTTGCATTGCGAAAAATGTTTTAATTGAAGTAAAAGAAAAATATTGACGCAGTTTACAACGCTTGTAAATTACCAGACAAAAACAATTTATTGATTTCATTTAATTAAATTTTTACATATTCATTTAATTTAAATTCCAATACTTTAATAAATTCATTTAACCATCGTTTAGATTAATTCGATTTGATCGTTGCACATACTTGTTGATTATTCAGAGCCGGTAAGAACCACGGTAATGAGAGTGTTGTGTAGACCGATGCCGGTGAGAGCCACGCGGTTGTTTCTCGAGTAGTGAAGTAGCAAACACTCCAACGTACGGAAAATGAAATGCAGTCTATGTGGATTGAGCGCTGCGCTTTTATATACAAATTTTGCTATTGCATTGGTGATCGCCGAGTTGGTCATCGCTTGGTAAAATTACAGAAGAGCGAAGTACGAATATTTACGAGTGTTACTCTTGGTATGGTGACTGTTATCAATATGAGTGGTTCGAGCGCTAAATGAAAACTTGTTTGAAAAGATAAAATGTAAAATTCAAATAGAGGTTTTAAACACGGAAAGGAGAACCAAAG
>NCKU01002157.1:0-20459 GCA_003675995.1 Dinothrombium tinctorium
GGCGAAAAGCAATATGATCACAATGATTGTAATTATGATTTCTACGATATATACGTTAATTTATTTAATTAAAAAACTCAATAGCACCGACAAGTCGTTGATAAGAATTTTACCGCCAACTAATTGAGTTGAGCAAAAATATTCACTGGTGGCAAAATACTCTAGAGTTCATTTATATGTTTCCGTTGGAAATACGCTTTCGCTTTTATTTGGCTTCAGTGTGCTTACATTTTTTCAAATTATCTCGCAAATTCAATTTCAGAAATTAAAATTCATTTTTCGGTTTAAGCAACTCAAGCGCCTGAGATTATTAAGTCGCACAAGATATAATTGAATTAAACGCATTATAAGCACTTATTCTTACTGTTGAAATTATTTTTCTCTGAATAAAGGCACTTAAAATCAATAAAACTATGAGATTGAATGAGAATAAGGTAAAAGAAGAGTTAATTAAATGAAGTGACTAAAGAAAGCAAATATTAATGCATTTCATCAACTAAAATGTTAGCGTAAACAAAGGCCAATATCTACAATATCGACAACTTTACACTTGATTGCTTAGTGTAAGTTAATGAATAGAAATATTTTTTCACAATAATTACATTTATTATGATAGGAAAGTACCAGTTACTCTATAATCAAAACAGTCTTATGATAAAAAGAATTATTTTATCTATAAAAGAAGAAAATTGTAATTTCTGAATAAACTGTACTGAAATTAAGAATTTGTAAAAATAAAGCAAAATAGATGACAATAAATGTTAATGCAAGTACAGCTAAAATCATGCACTGTAATTACAAAAATGTGTATAAAATGTTCATTTTTAGCAAAAGATTATTTTTTACATGTTTGCTTAATGAGATTAAAGTAAAAAATTTTCTATATAAATCACATTAAGAGCTTGAAGACTCTATTTTTACTTTTAAAAGCTTGTGTCATATAATCCCAAATAAATTACTTTTATTGAAAAGATCTCTCACAACTGTGTATACACTCAATTTGCTACGTAACAGAACATTTTTCTCCATTTATCTTCATTTTGAGATTGAGTTTATCTCTAATCTTACACGACAACAATTTACCTATACAAAGAATGTTTGAATACATCAATTTATTTATTCAATGACAAAATGTATTGAGTTTAATTTCATTAAATTAAAAGTTTTGTACGAATAAGATTACAAAACATTGTCATTGATTGAACATTATTTTACTTTGAAATATTTTCCAAAAACTTAATTAAACTAATTCGCAATTTAATAAAAATGCGAAATATGATCACAATTTCATTATTTGAATCGAAACGAAAGAGAATCTTTTGAAGACACACAAAATTACATTACAACGCTTGAAAAATAAAAATTGATTTTTCACTTTACAGAGAAATTAATTGCACATTCATTTCACTCTTTGCTGCACACATTTTGGAAACAAAAGTGTGATGTGAATATAACTTAAAAAGCTTTTTCACGATTCACCCGTTTTATGTTATGAAATGAATTTGAATGCCTCTATGAATACATTTTACATGTCATCTCTTTGAGTGTTAAAGTTTAGAAAGCGAGTGAAACGAAATTTACGCTTCGAGATAATTAATGAAAAATCTCATTTTCTGATTCAGTAAAGGATCGATGAAAAATTTTGTTTTATTCTTGCTACTCTAAATATAATTGCAAACAGTTGAAGCCGCTGAAAAAGCGACATCGCAAAAAGATATTTAAATTTTTTAATTAAATTATTTTTTGATGTATTCATTTAATGTTTTTATTCACTATAATCTAATTAAATTATAAAAATTCACATTAAACTATAAGCTCAATAAGCTTTGCTATTCAATCGTATCGAGCACATACCAACAACAAACTGTTTTTGCAATGCAGTGAAGTATGCTTTAAAATGTAAAACTCACTTTTTTATCATCACGGTAGTACACTGTCTTCATAAAAAAATAAATGTGAAATTTCTCAGATTTCTTGTAAAACTTATGTAACAAAACTGTTAAAATTGATTTATGAAAGCTGAGAACTTCAAGAATTTAAGCAAATAATTCTCAAAAAATTTAAAAAATATAAAAAACGAAATCATATTTCAAAGCAAAGCGTACAATGAAAATCGTAAAAAAAATGAGTTGAAACATTTTTCCTCGCTTTCGTCAGTAAAAATATGCATGAGTTTGCTTTCGTATGTTAACGAAAGAGAAAATCAATGCATTAGCTTCGTTGTAAATTTTTTCAACACTTTCTATCATCTCATCTAATTACTTTGCTATCGTGATTGATTACTATATATATTCATCAGATTTTCTTACTTTTTCTCATGATTATTCTTTTGAGACCGCAACTACTCCAAAAAAAGCAGCAAAGTAATTGACAAAGTTTAGCTCAAGCGAATTTCTCGCAGATTTGCAAAAGTTTTTTTTAGTCGATAATTAGCACTTTTTTTCTCTAAATTATTTAGCGTTTTTCGTTAATTTCATTAATTTACACTCGAGCACAAATACGCATAGATTAATTCGCTTAATGAATTTTAATCTTAAAGAATCATTAAAAACCGATTAATCAATTTTAGTTTTCGCTAATTCACGCCTTTTTATATTGCGATCGAGATAAATTATCTCATTTGATTTTGCTAATGACTCGCTAACTTTCTATTGTTAATTTCTATTACTTTAATTAATTAGTTTTTGCTTTTATGCGTGATTCAATTTTCACAATATGTGAGTTGAAATTCGATAATCTCAAGCGTCTAGCCTTTTTTGCAATCGGCACATAAACAATGTGATTATCTGGTCGAAAAAGCTTCGTGATAAGCGAAAATTAAAATGGCGATGCTTAATTATAGTAGAAATAATTTTGTCAAAATTTTTGAAGTGCTTTGTGTTGTTAATGAAGAGAGCACATCATCATTAATTATTCAAAACACTTTTTCACTAAAATCATTGCTTTCATGTTTGTACAAGTTTTTCTCTACTTAAAAATATGTTTTCACTGTCGAACATCGAAATTTGACAAGAAAATAACTATTTTCAAGTATTTTTTGCTCGACAATACACAAAAGTTTGAAAACATTTTTATCGTCCTATTTGCGACTATCGATTAAGTTGAGAACAAGAGTTTGTAACATTAACGAAACGGAGAGCGAACGAAAATTTGCATTAGAACGCGCAACATTCGGCGAAAAGTAATTAACGCGTTGAAGATGATTTAATTTCCGTTGCGATCAGCGAAGCTAAGATGAAATACAATCTTGCGCACACACTTTTCTTCGTATATTTTCTCATGGATTGGCACCGAATATCAAAAATATATACGAAACAAAATGAGTTCATTGTTCAATTATTAGTTTGATATAATTGGAAAAAAAATTGAATAACATATATCAGTTTTTGAAAAGTTTAAAATTTTGCTGCTTTGATGAGATTTTAGAAGCGAATTTGCGAATAAATTATTCACTACTTGCTTGGTAGTATTTTCATTTTGATCGTAACCTGCACTGTTTAGTTGTTTGTATGCTTAAAGCATCGGTCGATAATCCATCGATCGGCCGTGAAAGTTTTCTCAGCATTGTTCAAACTCTTGTTTCTCAAGATAATTTTGCAAATGGCTTGTTCTTTCGGAAATGTAAGAGGAACAATTTACGTTCATGAGACAAAGCATAACATTGGTATTTGTTTAGTCATTTTATCTTTTTTTATTTTGGCAAACGTGGAAAAGAATGAAAAATTATGCCCATTTTGCCGGGTCATTGAAATGATCATTTTTTTCCGGTCGTCAACCGCTGCACAAAACACATTCGAGTTTGGTTCTTGTTTTTTTAGCGATTCGAAATTATTTTTTCATTAAATGTAAGTGCATTAAAATTATTGAATCGCGTGCATTTTGTTTTGAATTTCGAGATTCTCGCTTTATGATGATAATCATGGTTGTCAAAATTTTACACTAAGTCTATGAGACACAATTTGCTTTGAGAATATATTATATTTCGAAATTTATTATTAAATTATTTGACAACTGTGATTATTGTTGAAGATTGCGATATTATTGTCGGCTATGGATTCAAATCAGTTTATGTTTAGTTGTCAGAATTAGCTGGCCTGTTTTTTTTAGTGAAAAATTATTTTAAAAGATCACACTAATAAGACAGCAAATCTTTTATTATTCTGCCAAAATTTAAACGAAATTTTGCGAAATAATATTTGTCGCGGTTAAAAACTCAAAAGGAAGTACACGAAAAATGTTTTCTCGATCAATATTTGCAATATTCTCTTGCTTCATAGCAGTGAGTATTTACTTTCGCTTTTGTGATTGAATTGAGTATCATTTTTATGAAAAGACATATTTCGCGACGAAAATATGGCCAATTCGGAGCAAAAATAAATAAAGCAATTCACATTTGCTTTTATACTAAACAATCGGTTCGAGTGACTATTTCATCACTGAACATTGATGGCCACTTTACTTTAATCCTCTTTTTCACTTTTTGAAATAAAAAACTTAAGATGATGGCTATGAAAAAACCAATTCGTAAATTGTTTGAGTCAGCGTAAATAAAAAATTGTGAAAACTTAAATTTTGAATTCTAAGAAAGCTATTTAGACAATCGTACTGTAAAAATTGCTCAAGTTTTTCGCTCTATTCTTAAAAATTTGCCTTTGGTAAGCTTCCTTTCATTAATTTAATATGATGTTCAAGTTAGAAAAAAGTAAAATGCAATGAGAAGACTGTTTGAAATCGGTCACTTACGAGCTTAACAAAAATGTTGAAATTATGATGATGTTTTAAATGAATAATTAATGGCACAATAGATAAAAGATTTCATCTGGATTAAAAACGCTTTCACAATTTATGAATCGTTTTTAAAAAATAATTAATTCACTTAAACTTTTTAAAAGCTTTTCGTTTAATTTTTAATGTTATACAAACAATATCATATAAAAATTTAAATTTGTAAGAATAAAGACATTTTTATTAAAATGTATTCATTGAACTTGAACTCGAATAGTTCGGAATATGTTTGTGTTTCGGTTGAGAACATTAATTATTTCTATTTTCATGCTATTCTATGAAACATTAATACCATTGCACTTGATAGATTAATGTTAGTCGATGAAGAAACACATTTTCATTGCTTCTATGATTCATTGCAACTATAGATCATGCGATGCATAGCAGAATTGCATTTCGGATTTTTTTTATTCATAAAATTATCGTAAAATTGAGCTACGAAAGATAAAAATATAAAATTTTAAAATTTTGCTTGCCTGTCAAATTTTAAAGATAGTGCAGCATTCATTCTTTTTATTTACTCCTTAAAATATGCATCAAATAATTCTTGGCATGTTGTATATTAAAATTTCAAAATTCTCGTTCAGCAATGTAATCAATCAACTTGCTCTGCAGCAGACCATTGTTCGTCTGTCACCTTCACTTTACGAGATTGAATTCAGCTTTTATCTTACGCCTGATATACTCATCGATATATCGTAAAGCAACATTACCCTCGCAGAAAATGTTCGCAAAAATGTGAATGCATTCAAACACATAATTTAATAGAAAATACGAAAAGAAATTACTTTTGATGTTCGGTTTTCTTTCTTAATCAAAATGAATACATTGCTTTCAAAAATGCGCAAAATTACATTGAAATGCTTTAAACAACAGAGCGATCGATTTTTCTCTTAAAAGCAAAATTAAATGCAAATTCGTTTCACTGTTTTATGAACATATTATGAAACAAAAATGCGCTATAAGTTTAACTTGACAGCCTTTGTTGGCGAAATAGTAGAAACTCTTTGCTGATTTTAAGCTTTGAGACGAAATTGCGTGCTTTTCTAATTTAATTTTATGCATTTGTTTAACGGTAGAAATCTTAATGCATTTGAGTAAAGAAAACGAACTTTCTAAGATGAATTAAAATTTTTGAAGCAAAATCACTTTAATTAATTAAAGAAAAACTTTTTTGATTTTTAAAGTTATCAAGAGATTTTACACATCTTACTGCTCCCAATCTTTATTCAAAGCCTAAAATGGATAAGACGGTGAATCGAGTTTGAAGTGTAAGTGAGCGAAAGAAAAAGCAAATTATAGTGAGAGAAATAGAGAGCAGAAAAAATGAATTTTCAACACTTCAATTGTTTCCTTTTTTCTGCATCAACTTCCTCACTTTTTTTGAAGTCTCATATTTTCAGAAACTTTTTTTAAGAATCAAGTCATCATTTAAAAGTTTGGCGAAAACTTTTTTTTATATTTAAACTAAGAAAAGCAAAAAAATCTTTAAAATTTCATATTCGTTATGAATGAATAACGAACACAATTTTGATTTTACTCTCTTAACGATTCGCACAAATTCAAATTGATTTTAAAGCACTTTAATAAACACAAGAGAGAGGAAATCTTCTGTAAAACGATATCATAATAAAATTTATCACCATTTTCGCTGCCAGCAAACAATTCTTCGCTCTTATCTCGATTGTTTTGTTAAAAAATTAATGCTTAAACGCCATCGTAAATGGACTTCGCAGTTTTAAACGCACAAAGATTGATCAACACGAAGATTTTATTTGACAAAGCGAACTTGAAACTTATGACCCGAGCATATACAGTTTCGGAAAAAATGTTTGTCGCAGCGATAATTGATGGAGAGGCACAAGCAAGGATGCGTTTCTTAATTTAAAGTAAAACTTCATTTTATAAATAACAAAATGAAAAGCGATGAATGTTAAAGACGCAAATAATTTCTTAACTTACCATTGATGAAATCGAAAAAACGATGAGATTGGATGAAAAGACTTGACTATTGCTCAAAACTGTCATTTACGAACCAAACGATAACTCGTAAACCATTTTTACAAAACAAAACAAGTCGCACTGAAATCACTTATTATTTGCACACGTTAATTCCACAATTGTAAAGTGAGTTTTTAAAAAAAAAAAACGAATTTGCGAATTTTTTATAAACCAAATGAACATTTCACTTTGCGTTGAAATTCAACTGCTTGCATATTGCTTTTAAATGTGAAAAGAAAGCACGAAAAACTGTGTTCAATTAGCTAATCACAGTTCGAACGGCGATGAAACAATAAACATGGCGGCAACATATTTTCTGAGGCAATAATGAATCTGCTGACTTTAGGGTTGTTCACCACATTTCCAAACAATCAAAATTAGAATAATGTTGAAGTGTTTATTTTTGCTTTCGACATTTTTAAAAATTTATTTGAGAATTCTTTCTAAATTCTTTGTTTTAATTGACTGTAATGAAATCGTCGCATGAAAAAATTGAAAAACTATTCTTCACTCACTTAAACACACATTTTGCTATTCACCTTTTCTTGAAAATACTGAAACATGTTTGTTTAAATGCTTTTAATTTTGTCGCAAACCCTTGTCAAAATTTATGCTTTTCCGAGTGATAAGATATTAAATGATCGATTCGGAACAAATTTTCTTTCCGAAACTGTATATTGTCTACGATAGTGACAACGGACAACATTTTTGAGCAAATTAAACGACTTTAAAGCATAGAAAAAGAAGCCATTTTTCAAAGCACAATATGATTGTGTCAAATAGAAAAATAGTTGCGTTCAAAATTTTAAAAGGCATTGATG
The DNA here is from genome assembly GCA_003675995.1 of Dinothrombium tinctorium. Taxonomy (NCBI): domain Eukaryota; kingdom Metazoa; phylum Arthropoda; class Arachnida; order Trombidiformes; family Trombidiidae; genus Dinothrombium; species Dinothrombium tinctorium. Next base: position 7,608 of record NCKU01002157.1, read on the forward strand.
AATGAGGATAAATGAGTTTTTTCCTCCGAGAAAGAAGTTGAAAGAAGCGATGAGAAGCTTATTTCGCTTTATCGTTCGTGTTTCATTCACGAACTCACTTAATTTTTATTGTCTTTTCATTGATCACACACTCTTTATTGCTTGCATTCTTATTTCGTGTTTTCTTTAAACAATTTCTGTTTTTCGAGACCACACTTCAACATAAAATACGCTAAACGCAACAATTAAAGCACTTGACAAATAATGTTTGAAATGGAAATAAAAATCTTAAAAGTAAAACATTTGAAAAATTTTCTCTAACTTTAATTATTTCATTGATGGTAGAACATTGCGTTTAACTTTAAACTAGTTAAGTTAGTTTAATTTGTCCTAACTTAAATTTTTGCACAAAAATATTATTCAAAGTATTAAATTATCTCGAGATAAAAGATTTATGAAACGCGAGCATGAAAAGAATGACAAGAAGATTGCTATTTTAAGCAATTTTTGCTTAATGAGATTCAAACTTTCGCATATTATAAAAGTGTTCTTTGTTTAATTTTGACAGTTTCGGTTTATTAAATGCATAACGCTGTGAAGAGAGAAACTTTGGAACATAAAAGCAAACTCAATTTTGCACAAGAAAGTACAATGTTTGCCAAAAAGTAATTAGCCTTAATGATCAAATTTCCGTATTCGCAATGCGTAAAGAAGCGAGACCAAAATGCTCGTTTTAGTGAAAAGAAAGCTGATAGCTCGTCTCTATAATCTATTTAGCTGCTTTTAGCGCTATTAAATAAATGAATCACAGGAAAGCACTCATACCATTTTCATTTGATCATGTTCATAAGATCAATTTCAATTTAGCGATTACAATAATTTTGAGAATCAGTTAAACATTTTGATCTTTTTGAGGTTTTTATATGAATTTTAAAATTGTTCATAACTCGGTCTCAACATTTGATGAACATGAATTTTATGAAGTTAAGAACCGCTTATTAATGCTTTATTCCGTTTTATGACACCAGCTAATCAATCATATGATCAACTATGAAATGTTGTGCGCTTTCAAGCTTATTAAATCATATTTCTATGTCTACACTTTGAAAGTTGCTTGTTCATTGAAGAAATAAGCATCACATCTGAAAGGACTTTACAATTTTTGTCATAAAAATCATTTAAATTCAAATTCTTCTTTGTTTAAAAACTTTTTTTTATCACCTCAAGCGCATTAGAACCTCTATTTTTCTTTCTATTTAATTCGATTTTTTTAAGTATTCACAAGGGTGTGATTGAGGCAAAATTTTTTTCACACTTCTAGTCATCATTGAAAATTTGATTGAATTTTACAATTTTCTTTTTGCTTCACAACGCTTTCAAAAAAAGTTCTTTCAAATGTTACTCAAATTTATATTTTCGATTTATTTCACTGATGTTTATTTATTTCAATGATGTAAAGAAAGATTTTCTCCGAGTTTTTGCTATTCTCAAATGTAATTGGATCTCTCTGCTCTGCAAACATAGCCTTTTCACTCGATTTAACAGTGAGCGACAACTTTTTCTTCGCGCACAGTGTCAAATTTAGTGAAGACATATGCGACAATTTCCTTTGAGGACAAAATCGAGAGCGCGGAATCAAAGTTAAAGCGAGTAAAAAAGAAACTTTTGCAAAATGAGAAAGAACGCTACGATCGAATTATTGCTACATAGACAATAAAAAAAAACAAATTTTTAAAGGCATCATTCGCCTAGACATCATTTGATTAAAATTACTTTTTAAGACTTTGCAATGTTCGTTTTTTTGTATTGATCAAATAATTTTGTTTTTCTTTTTTATCCAACTCATTTTAAGTAAGTCAAAAGCTTAAAATAGTTCAAGCTAATGCGTATCGCGAAATTTTATTTTTATTTGAAACAAAGTAAAAAATTTTTAAAATTAATGATGCGCACAAGTAGCTTAAAAAATTGAATAAAGTAAAAATTTTCAAAATATTTCTGCTTAAGAGCAAATAAAAATTATGCATCGTAGGTGAAATTTTTATTTTGAATGCTACTTTACATCTCTGGACAAAGTTTAACTAGTAAAAACATTTATAACATTAGCGATGGAAATAATTTCACTCAAATCAATTGCGAAGATAAAATTTTCTTTGATACAGACGTTTCATTTGAAAATTTCGAAAAATACGTTGAAATTTTTGTTTGTTAAAACACGAAAGGCTCAAAGTAAACTGCAACACACTGAACCCAAATAAAAGTGAAAGCGTATTGCCAACGTAAACGAATAGATCGACGTTAGTGTACTTCGGCACTAAAGTATATTTTGCTTCGACTATATTTGTCGGTGGAATAATATTTATCATCGACTTATCGCTTTGATTTATTTTTTCCACTATCGGATCAATCGGTATGTCGTAAAAATCGTAATCACAATCGTTTTGTTCATATTTCTTTTCGCACTCTTTCGTGATCGTTCGATTGTTAAGTTGGACTTTGGAGTAGTAGCACTCGTGAATACATCTTCGCTGTGTTTCGCAATCGATTAAACCATAATTAAAGCACTTCGATGGAAATGGACTCGGAAGTGATTCAACCGAAATTCTTTTATAAGTAAATGAATATTCATAACCTGGTTTGACCTGTAATCGCTGAAAACCGCTGTTCGCCTCCGGTAACTCTTCGGGTGTTAAAATAAGTATGAAAACAGTTAAATTGGAATCCGTTTTAAAATTATAAGTGAATTTAATTATTGGATTCCACTTAAAATAATAAGGAACTAAATATTCGCTTGAATATCTCTGCTTTAACGGTCGCTTGAAGAACGAAATGTAGAAAAACTGTTCATGAACTTCGAGCACAGTTTCAGAGCAATTTTCTTTTGATAAATTTCCAAAGATTTCACAATTATCGACGAGAGTTTTTTGTAAGTCGCGGGACTTGTTTTGAAGCAGCATTTTGCTAATTTCGCTATTCAATTCAGTCGCAACAGTGATCGATGGCAAGTAACCTTCTTTCGGAGCTTGCAGAGTTGTTCTCACTTCAACATCGCGTTTAATGTATGAAAGGAATATATTTGAAACTTTTATGAGCGTGAAACACACGCACAATGATAGGAGAAAAGAGTTTATAATAAAACGAATGTTTTTTTCGAAATCTTTTCGCCGCTTTCGAAATCGAGGGTAAAAAATTTGTCTTCTATGTTTGAAAGCGATAATTTTGCTCTGAAAATTATAAATAAATTTGACTATCAGTATTGAACAAGAAGTTGTCATTAGATAAACCGATAAACCTGACCACATTGAAATAGTTCCCATTAATTGTGCGAATAAATCTCCGCTATCGACTTGAGGTTGATAGATGCATAAATATGAAAGCGGCGACGGTTTCAATACATCAACACCAATTTTTTGCTTGTCTCTTTGATCAGTGATCACTTTGTATAAATTGTAAGATTTGTAATACTCCATTTCACAATCTCTTCGTTTACATTTTTTAAAACAATTTTCGCGTATTAAATCAGAGTATTTTTCTCTAATCGATCTTTTTGCGCTGGTTATTTCAGTTGAATAGGCGAAAAAATTGTCAACGTCGTAATATTTTTTAGCCATTTCAAGTGCGCATTTGTTTATACAATTTTCTTGAGATTCCATATTTGATCGAGAATAATTTTCGCAATTGGTCGTATAAGGCGACTCAAGCAATTGATTAGACGTTTTTCGATAGGTAAGGCCGTATGTTTTGCCACTCGAAAAGCTCATTCGAGTATGATAAGGATGAAGATAATGGGGCACCACGTTTGGCGCGTGAAAAAGTATAGAAAATGAATTACTATCATCATTACAATCAACATTAGCCTCGTCGATCAATAACGTTATCAACTTTATCTCTTGATCTCTTTCCATCATTCGAAATAAAAATTTTTTATCATATTTTTTACTCAATTTTCGCGCAAAAATTGAAACATAAACATAATTTGCATTGAATCCAATCACTCTATCACCTATAAGGGAGCAATTAGTTTGCAAATTTTCAGCCAGATTCACTTTACAATTTTTAACAACGCTACGCAAATCAACTAAATAATTCGTTATTTCTTTTAAACTTTTTCGTTCAGACATTAAAGATGCAACGAAACTTGGTTTAGTTAAACCAGTGCTTAGACATGCACTTTGATGCAGTCGGCATACAGACGTATGATTTATAAGGTTTTGAATTCTGAATTGAATGCTCAAGACGGGCAAATAATCGTACTCTAATTTTTCGACGAATATATCCAATTTTGTTTTGAATTTGGCGTAATTATCAATCATACTCATCGATTGTAAAACAGCTGCTGCAATACAAATGATCAAACAAATAGCTTTTACGCGAAATTGTGTTTGCTTATCAGAATGTCTTATGTCTAAAAGAGAAAAAAAAATTCAACAACTCTTTTGAAATAATAGTCTTACCTAAGTGATTTACATTTTTACGAAATAAGCGATTTATGATATGCTTCGAGAGAAAAAATTTCAAATTATTGGCCCGTTTAAATAATTGAATCATAAAATCGTAAATACTGAATCCCAACCAGTAGTTTAATGCGCTGCCTATGAATATAAACAATTCGAAAAGGTCCATTTTTGGCCTGAATACGTAACGCGAAATTTTTCCAATTTTTTCTGTTTTCGGCGCTAGAATCTCAAGAATTGTGAGATTATCCCGCCATTTGAAAACATTGCGTCGGTCTAATGGTTTGTCCACAAAATATAAATGTCTGACGCAATCGTTTGGTTCGCATTTTCTGTAGCAAAACTCTCTCACTTTCTTCCAACAGAGTGTCGCTTTACTAACATACGCGTAATTTTGATAAATACTAACAGGTGTAAACGCTGGTAAGTGACCACATCTTTCAATAGTTTCGTCTAAAATGCACTTGTCAACGCAGTAATCTTTACTTATCAACCCATTTTTTTCATAATTAACGCAATTAGTGTATGGGCTATCGAGATTTGTTAGTTTTTGATTAAAATAGGTAAATTGTAGGTAAGAGTTACGACGAAGCTTTTCGTCCATATCGAATGTGTGATCAAAATATTTATTGGGCGCGTGCAAATTTAAATTAAATCTCGTTAGATTTCGATACTTAAAATGATTGCGTAAGTCCAATTTGATTTTCTTGAAAGATGAAATATGTTTAGTCGATAAATTGCGATCAAATAATATTTTCTCGAAGAAAGTGATATAAATGTATTTCGCGTCCATTCTTATCGAAACATCGGTGAAATTTGTGCAATCGAATTCGTTGTCGAGTGTGCAGATAGGAACGAAGCTTAAATCGCTGGCCAAGAGACGAGCGTAACATGTGTGAGATTTGCAAAGAGGCGATATTTGAAGAAGTCCACTATTTTCTAAAATATGATTTAACCTAAATACAAGCGTTACACCAGGCACAGGCTCGTTGTTCGCGTCATTTTGCTTAGCTGTGGTGATTGATTCGTATTTTAGAAATTGTTGTAAAATGGTGAACACTTGATATAGACATAAAATTGAAACAGTTGAGACAATCGAAACATTAAACACATTTTTAAAATATTTTGAACACATTTTGCGCTAAAAGTTTTATACAACTGAGAAACTGAAAACGAAGTAAAGTTCTATAGGTCAGGTTGATACATATATTCAACGTAAAACTTTTTTTTGATTTGAAAAGAGGTTTATGTTCTTTTAGGGATTGAACGTTACTAGGGAAACTTTGAGATTTAAATAAATGCTTGCAGTTACCACCATGATCGTTCTTGAATTGCTTTATCACGCATTGATTTGTCATGATTAAATTTTACTTTTTTTCAATCGCAATATCAAAAAAGCGTCAGCTGTGTATGATACTTTTGATAAAATGAAAATTTTCAAAAGATAACAAAAATTGACGCTGCAACAACGTAAAAATCAATAAAGTAATTCAAATTTTTCTATTTTATTATTTGATATGTGTTCTCCATTCATTCTTATTAAAATCGTGTTGTTATTTAAATGTTCTACGCAAAAAGTTTTATTTTTCAAGCGAAAAAAAAATTAGAAATAAATTTTTGATTTCTTGTCATAGCTGAAGAAAGAATATATCGTTTTAGGCGAGCTGCTTAAAAAAATTTACTCATCAATTTTCAACTTAAACCCTATAAAAGTTCGCTTATTTCAAGTAATCACTTAATGAAAACTTTTATTTATTAAAAAATTTTTAAAAAATCTGAAAGTAAATTGAAGTTGCGAATATCCAATTAAGGGTAAAGCTCATTGTTCTCATTCAATTCGTAAATGAATGTTTCTTTATTCGAGCACTTGTCTCTCTTCTTTCATATCAATGTAAAGAGGCTTTTCATTTAATATCAACCATAAACAAGTGATACTTACTTCACTCTATTATTGATTTTCTTGCTTTTGAAATAAACTTTTTGAACAAAATGTATTAGGAGTATAAGTTAAGCAACGATACGCTTTGATACTCTTGTAGCAGACACTTCATAAAACAAAGTAATCCTGAAAAATGTTCGCAATACACGATTTCGCTGAATAGGTTGATATTAATATAAAAATGAAAGATGATTGCTTTTTAAAATTTTCAAAAAAAAAACGGCAAAAAAGTTAATTGAAAAGTTGAAAGTGGATTTAAAAAGTTTTTTACGAAATTTTTTACATTTTTTAGCATTTTTATAAAAATCATTCGAAACATAATCTGCCATTGAACTCAAAGAAAACAATATTCAAGTTTTTGATAAAATACTACAAAAGTTTTGTTCGAGAAAATGTACACCCATGTCGAATAAAATCTTTTCTCTACACATTATTGCAAAGCAATAGGCTTAAAGATTTTATTAGACACGAGTGTACAATTTTTTACTTGTAATCTTTTTTAAATTCTTTAAAAATGCTTGAACTAGAATTTAATATCCTGGGAGGGTAAGTATGGATTTATTTTACAAAATGCCGACGGTATTACAACAAAATTGTAACAAAAATCGATATTGAAAGTCTTATGTTTTACTTCATAATAAAAAATCGATTTTTCACTTGAATAGTTTTAGTTTTAAAAAAGTTTATATTTTCTAAATTGTTGTTTAATTTTTAGAAAGAAAAATGTGTAAATTTAAATATAAACTTGCGCAATTAGTGGGTAAAATGTACTTTAACATCACAATAAGTGTTTCGGATTTTAAGATTCATGCTTTTACAAACACTTGCTAGAACAAGTGATAAGAAATTTTATTTCATTGAAAGTGTTTATTGATTTTGCAGCTAATAAAGGATTGCCTTTTGAATTAACATTAAACTCTTCTTGTGCATTTTGATATCGAAATAATTTCAGATGCAATATTTGCCGAAATCTGTTTGCAACAGATGTTACAGTTGAGCATTCGAAAAGATATTAAATTGAGCTTGTTTTACTAGTGAAACAAGAGAAAAGGATTGAATTTTTGCGATCGAAATCGACATTCTGTTAAACAAACGGAGAATGAAAAACGATATTTTGAACCGCGATTTCGCTTTTATTTCATTTTCAAAATCATTTTTCCTCGCTAAGAAGAGAGATTTTGAAGCGAAAAGTATTTATTGCAGAGAGAAAACTGAAAATAGATTGCAAAACAAAACAAAACTTTCGCTTCGTAAAAAAGAAATGCAATTAATCACTAGCAAGGAACCATTTTTAGAGACAGTGAGCTACAGTTTTTACTTGTAACACAAAAACTTAAAGCATAAATCAAAGTAAAATTTTAACATTTTGCTTTGCTTTGATAGTAGTACACACACAATGATTTTGTCGACTCAAGCGTTAACAATGTGTTGAAAGTGAAAAATCAATTCAAAAAATCGGATTCTTTTCGAAATATTATTTTAAATTTTACTTATTATTGTAAATTTCATTTCTATTAACCATCGCCTACGTACCATAAAATTGAGAAGCTAAGGAAAGCTTTTTTACAATTTATGAGCTGAAAAAAAACCGAAAAGCTCTTTTGATTAAATTTCATCATTGCAAAAGATGAAATTGCGTTCAACATTGTACGGATTTAAGCAGAAAATTTTGAAAGGAAAAGCAATAAGATGTGTATTCAATGAGCACAATAGAATTCACGACTTATTACACTTCATTTCCTTCTACTTACAAATTCTTTCAACGGTTATAAATTCGATTTGCCGCGAAAAGCTTTTTAAAAAAGCCTCTTTTCAAATTTTTACTTTAGCATTTCTGTTTTTTCACTTAAAATTCAAATTCTTTTCAATATTTAATGTTAATGTTTAGCAATTCAAAAAATTTTTATTCATATTCAAACAATAAAATTTATGTTTCGAGAATAATTTATTGTACATGAATTTATTTACAAAACAAATAGAAGCTAAATTAAAAATTTTTTAATTTTAAATTTAGCTTAGTTTTACATTATCTACTTTTGTAAATTAAATCTTAAATTTAAATTAATTTATTGTCTTAGAGTAATTTTCACTCTTACAATTAGTTGTATCTCTATCATCAATATTTTGAATGTTTTTTTATTTAAATTATTGAAAAACTTATTTTATGAGTAGCGTTATTAAAAGATAAAGCTGATAAACTACAAAAAAATAAATCTAAATAGTCTTAAAACGGTACAAACCTAAATTATTAAATTAATTAAACTCACTTTTAACCTCAAATCGCTTTTATTGCTTGTTTGCTTAATAAGATTTAAGCGCAATTTTTCAGCACATTTAAATGAACTTCAATATTTTATCTACTTTAAAAAAAGCACTTGTCAAAAAAATTCCCGAAAAATATATTATTCATTGAAATTCACGCAAAAAATCTCTTACTGCACAGTAATCGATCAAACAGCTCTTAATTTAATTATTTGCTCTCTTGTCACCTTCACTTAATAAGATTGTGTTTGGCTTTAATCTTACTTTACTTACGCATTGCGCATACAGAAAATGTAGACGAACATCATCATTTATCAACCAACTGCTCGACGAAATGAGAATCAAGAGGATGAATAATTTAATGCAAACGTGATTAATGATTAAAATTTGAATTCTATAAGTAATTTGAAATGACACTTTCGAAGAAAAAGTAAAATTACAGCTTTGGCCATAAAGATATACTTTCGTTCTTATTCGACTCTTGAATTTTCGATGAGCAAAATTGCAGTTTGATGCGGCCACGAATGCAACTCGAAATGCTTTAAACATTGAAGAGATCGATTTTCTGATTCACTGTTAAATTAATTGCTCAAATTACTTTCCTGTTTGCTGCACAAAATTAGAAAGAAAATGCTTTGTATGAATAAAAATTAGCTCTTCTTCGCGAAATAACCACGCAATTCGAATTGTTTCAAGCTTTGAAATGAATAGCACGCGATTCTGAATTTAATTCATGCGTCTTATTTTCCTAATTGAAAAATTCTTTTTTGGCAAATTAGTGCTAAAGTGTAATAAGCCTCGAAAGTTAAAATAAAATTTTTTGGTAAAGTTTTGATGTAAAAATAAAAATTTAATTAACGAAAATTCTTTTTGCCTTTTCTCGTTGACAAATATTTTTTATACTCTGTCAGTATTTAATTGAAATACAAGTAGTTAAAAGTTAAAGCCTAAAAGCATGATTATGGAAGAAAGATTTTTTCAATTTATATTAATATTCACTCTTGCGCGTAAATCTTTTTTAATATCCATTAGTAATTACAATTTTTCTTATTTCAATAACTTTTATTCATCGAAGATTAGAACAAACGAGTGTTCAGATTTGTGTGCCTATTAAAGCGCATTTTTCAGGTCTTTTACCATCTTCTCTGTTCCCAACATGTTCGCTTATAGTAAACTGAGCGCATTATTAGCGCTTTGAATTGAGAAATTTGTTAATGCTACGCAATTTGATTGTTTTTCTGGCACTTTGAATGTAAATTTAATTCAAAAACACCAAAAGCACATAAAGCGGATTGAATTATTAATATTTACCGCATGGTTTGTTTGTTTTCACACGCGAGTGTGTCTGAATTATTTACTTATCATTTACACGTCTGAAATGAATTGTAAATATTTCCTTACATTCAACGTTTAACGATTGATCGAAGCAATTTATTAACACAACGTTAGCAAGTAGCGCCAAACTGATTTCGTTAAAATGAAAGCGAACAGTTTGTCTCGATATTGATTATTGTCAATGAAAGAATGTGATCAGACGTTTGAAATAAATTGATATTAGCTAAGAGTTTAACTTAAATTTTCGCATTTCTTTATTCAAAAATTTAATTCACAAAATACAAAAAAAGCAAATAAAATTGTAACTTGTAAGTCTTAAGAAATGTAATAAATGAGAAAGTTAGCGAGTGAGAGAAAGAGACAATGAGCAAAGAAAAGTTACAAAATGTATACTTTAGAAAAGGTAGAACTTTAAAAAAAGTAAAAAATTTAAAAATTCATTCTAAGAAATAAGCTCGTGAATATTTTATCGCTTCAAATTGCTCTCCCTTTTGCATTTCCTCTCTCTTGTGTACATTTAAAACGTCTCGTATTTTCAGACACTTTTTTGCCGTCAACATTCCATCTGCGATTTAGAGAAATTTTTTTGTTCGATCTAAGCGTAGAATAAAATATTTACCTTCGAAACGAAAATTCATTGTGAATGAAAAGCGCTCTTTTAGTTTACCTCATACAGACGAATTTACATTGAGTGTGCACTTCAACAACCACCAGACGCTGCAAACATGTGGTTGTAAAAGTTTACAAATAGCGCCTAATACACTTTTGGCACTCAAATAATTTGTTCTTTGATCGCTTATGGATAAAATACGCCTTACATCGTTTTCGTAATTTAATTTTGACTAAAAATACTTTTTTAATGGACAACGATCAATCAATAAAGAGAAGATTTATTGATACTGTTAACATAATCGTAGTTAGATACACATTATGTCTTATGGCGGCGTGTCTCTTTCTATGCTTCAGTGCAAAGAATCGAAGCAAATAGTTAGATTCAAAACATAAGAAAAAAGAAGAGAAGCGTACGTATTTCACAGCACGCTATGAATATGTCTAATCGACGAATAGTGTGTTCGAAAATTTTTATTGACAATGATGAATGAGTATAAATGAGTTTATTCTGGAAGAAGACGAAAAATAATAAAAAGGAGCAAATCGACGCTGGTTTCGTTTTATCGTTCGCGTATTTCACATTCGAAAACTCTTATCTAATTATCGACGTCTTTTCATTTCTCAATCTCACTATTCATTGCTTCGTTTTCAGATTTTTTTTTCTTATTCTTTTAACGATCACTCTTTTGAGACCACACCTAATCATACTAAAGCAACTAAATCGAGCGAAGAAGCGCATATGTGCTTGACGAGAAGTGCTTAAAATTTTCAATCATTAATTATGCAAATTTCTTGAAGAAAAAAAAGTTTTTGAAAAATTTTTTGTACAAAGTAAATAAAAAATATTGAACTGAATATGCTGAATATTCTCCATCGATTGTTCGCGAGAAATAGTTAATTTAAATAATTTATTTCTAAACTAAGCGCACGCTTTGCGCATATTAGAGAATTCGATAAATTTACAAAAAAATTTTTCTATTGAAAAATCGATTTACTCAATTTTTGTTTTGGCTAATTTGCACCTTATTTATCTCAATTATATTTTATTTCATTGCTAATGATCCTCAAATTAGCCAGCTTTCGTTTTTAAATTCTATTAAGGTGTGCGTGAGTCGAAATGAGAGTTTTTTGCGAATTGAAATAAGCAAATAAACGAAGCGTTACGAAAAGTGTTAAAAATTAATCGAAATAATGAGAAATTCATTTGTGGTAATTTATGCCATTGAAATTTCCATAAGTTGAGTGGGACATTTAAGCGATAAAGTTCAAGTACCAACTACGATTTTATTTTGTCACTATTTCTATTGCAAATTTTCATTGAGAAGCGAATTTCGTTGCACAAAAATGAAATAAAAAACAAATGAAAATTTTTACAAGAAAAGGCAACATTTACTCAGAAGTAATTACCGCGTTAATGATTAGATTTCCTTCGCAATCAGTAATGAAGCCAGACGAAAAACGAAATCATTCTAGTGAAAATGAGCTCATCGCTCATCTTTCTAGCGTTCTTATCTTCGTAATGCCAGAATCTCAAAAAGATACACCGCACCATTCATTCGTCGCTGCGGTTAATATCTTTAATAGCAATTCCGAGAATCATTTTTCATTTGTTTTTTTCGAAAAACGGCTTTTGAGTTTACTTGCGTTTTATTAACTTTACAAGCGAATTTACTGATGAATTAGTCGTTTTTTGATAATAAAATTTTGTTATTTAACTTTAAGTGCATTTGTTCAGTCGTTTGAACAAAAAAGCATTCGTCAATTTTCTATCGATCGGCCGTGAAAAGTTCTACATTTTTGCGATCATTATTTACAGTGAGCTAGAGGAGGGAGAAGAGACGCTTTCAAGTCGTTTCGTTTCTTATCGGGAAAATAATGAACAATTTTTTTCTCAGTTTGAAATGATTAGAAAAGAATAAAATCAGTTTTATCTAACGTTACGCTTCATCTCTTGCGACTGTCGAGAACAAAGTGAGAAATAATCTCAGCAGCTCGTCGCAATGATCATTTTTACTTATTTTATCTTCTTCGATAATCGAGCTTTGTTTCTAATTTATTGATAAGAAAATGTAAACAAATTTGTTCTTCAATCGTTTAGCGATAGAAAATTTGTCTATGGAATAGTGTGCAATAGAAGCGAAAGCGTTTTGCTCGTTCAATGTTCGCAATATTTCTTCTCTCATCGCATTGAGCTTCTCTATTCACTTCGCTTAACGATCAAATTGCGCATCATTTTTTATGAAAAACTATAAATTCGCTTGCTCCTCTTTTTTT
>NCKU01002158.1:0-20456 GCA_003675995.1 Dinothrombium tinctorium
TAAGAAATTAAAAGTGCAAAATTACGTTTCGGATCATTTAAGATTAAATTTTAAATTGAATTAAGAAAGAAATCCCATTTAAATAAAATTCTAAAACTTAAACTTAAAATATAATTCATTAAAAATTATTTTTCTTTTTAAAAATTTTCTCAGTTCAAAGATCATTTGAAGTGCTTTTTTAGTTGATATTTCTTATAAAGTTAAAGCCTTTTAGTGAGACTTTTAAAGATTATGCACAAGAATGGCGCAGAAATACATTTAATTGAAAATTGCAATAAAGTAAGACTTGAAAATGTAAAAAACCATTTTTATACTCTGAGATTAAATTAATCGAAATTGATGCTTAAGAATGATCAAGATGTTCTATTTTTCTTAAATTAACCAGTAAAAGTTTCAAACTATTTCGAAACTTCAAATATTTTATTACTTTAAAACGCTTCGAGAATTTAGTTTAAGTAATTTACATTTCGTAACTTGAGCTTAAAAATTCAACCTTTTTACTTATTTATTGAGCAATTTTGAAAGTAAAAAAAATTAGAAAATAAAAAATTTAAAAGAATTAAGAAAAAAGTTTCAAAGAAACATTATTCTTACCTCTTTAATGAAGCACACAGGCGAAGGCGTTAATTTATAAAATGACATTTAACGAAGCAGAAGGCAAGCAAATTTAGCGAGCAAGTTTCGAGTTTCTCGCATCTCTGTTTCTCTGAAAACACTTTGTTTGTGCGCTTCGATTCGACAGGTTTCAGAACTTAAACGCAATGTTCGAACTGTTTTTCGCATGCTTACAAAACTTTCAATAAATCGCTCAATTTTTCCCACCATATTTTCGTCATTTATTTTGACAAGTTATTTAGCTAAAATGAAAAAAATGTCATCATAATTATCTTTGCTCAAAAGTTTTTAATTTCTTATATATTTAAAAATATTTTGATTTTTTAAAAAAATCATTTACTTAAAAGTTGTTTTATCGCTGTTTGAAACATTCTACAAACTAACTTTAGCTACGTGCTTTAGCGGGCAGTTATCACTTAATGGAGGCAGCAAAGTGATTCGATCGAATTGGTAACGAGATAGAAAGTACTAGAGGTTGGTTTAAATAATCATTTAGACTTATGAATAATGATGATGACTTGGAATACGCATATTGAGAAAAGTTACAAATAGACGTGCGAGTAAAACACAGTAGTAAGGCTACATTTTCACAAAAAAAGGCAAAAGTATATACGACAAATCCACAACTTTAATTCGTATTTGTTGTTGTATTATTTTGCTAAAGCATAGAATAATATAAAAGATGATTCCTAAAATAAGCATTTTGAATTTTCAAAGTGTCTCAGACAATTATTTAAAAAGTCAATCAATGACAAAATGTTTTGCTATCTTATCTATACAAAATCGGTTTCTTGATTGTATCGCGAAAAATGATTGTATCACAAAAGTGATTATCTCTATTTACAGAATCATCAATCTATTATAAACTTAAATTTAAAATGCGTTTCTTTAAGTCCAATTATCGTTGCCTTATCGTTTAGTTGATTGAAGCAACTTCCATAATTGCATCAGTTTTTGATCGCTTAAATTTAGGAGGATTACAAATTTCACAATTAAAATTTAAATTGAAAGCTCTTTTACAGATCAAATTAAAAGTTAGCCGAAAACTTTTCAGCAAATAAACTTTCATACAATTTGTTGAAATTGATGTTTTTAAAATGTTATTCGAGTTAATTGTGCATTTAAATTTAATGAATGAATTCGCTAATGGCATTTATTTATGTCAGAATTCGAATTGATAAAAGTTTTCAAATGAAAATTGTTCACAATAAAAAAAATCTTATTCAAATCAGTTAATTCTTTGAATAAATTATAGTTTCAGGGTTTTAGATTTATTTACTTACGGTATTGAATCATTTTGAATCTAATTTTATTATAAATGAGCTCAGTATTTGATCCTAGTTGATAAATAATGAATATCATTAACTTTTCTAAATCAAATCGCTTCCATATCGAAAAGATTCTATTGAATAAGAAAGATTTCTAAACATTAAGTAATAAAAAAAATTAAGTTTCTCCATATGTCGACATTAAAATTTGAAAATTCTCTACCCAAATAACAATCATTTTGCAATTTTAAAAACAATTATTTTTGTTTTTTAACTTTGTATTCTGGATTCATTTAAAGAAGCAAAAACAAATTTTAAACGAGAAGAAACGTGTTTCAAATGAAATTTTATCGATTTACTCATTTCAATTATAATTGTAGAAGATTGAATCGTTAATCGAGTGAAAATTAACACATTTCTGCTCTAAATGCATGATTAGTCAATTAACTTCCTTTATTTTTAAAAAGAAGAGAAAATAATAGCGCCGTATAATGCCAAAGCTAATGTGGAAGATTCAAAGTGAAAGTAATAACTTTTTTCATTTCCCATACATCGAACCATTAAATTTCTTGATTTTACAGTTTTTTTAACTTATATAGTCTATTGTTAATGTCTGTGTGTTTTGAATCGCTTTATTTATAAATATTTAAAAATTCGTCTGATTGTATATTGAAATGTGCGAAAATCTAAACTAAATTACTGCTTTGTAAATACACATTCTGATATGACTAGCTAATCAATATAATTATCTGGATATGTATGTATAAAGAATGTTAACCAAATAATGAACAGTCACAATGAATTTTATGCTCACAGCGTATATTAAAATTAACTCACCATAAACCAACTTTCATATACGCATTCCCATATGTTTGTGAACATCGAACCTCTCGTTAAACATGATAAGTGAAATTAATAAATAGTGAGAAATAATATTTTTCAAGAGAGATTAGAGAAAAATTTCATGTATTTCATCCTATGAGCGACAGACCCTTATTTCTCATATACAGCTTCATGCGTATTTATTTGCTATCTTAAAAGAAAAAAATACAATAAAAAATCAGTTTTGAAAGGCGGAAGAAGCAAGTTAATTTGCATCAAGCTGTATAATCAAAGCATGAGTAGACGCCACGCATTTTGGCTGCAGCTGGACGTTTTGTGTATTTAAAATTTTACTCTTAACAGTAATATGAATATATGAAGTGAGTGATATTGTTTAATAATAAAAATAAATTATAGCAAAAAATATGCATTCATCCGAAACATTTGCTCAAATTCATAAGTCAAATTTATATAAGACGTTCTAAGTATATGAAATTTCTTTTTTGAAATTTTAAATTCTCACCTTTCTGAGATTGTCATTCATTATTTATGAAATTCATTGATGCTTCGAAAGTATTCTATAAATACCTTTTACATAAAATTTTTTATCGTATTTTGAATTTGAAAAGATGAAAAATTTGCATAAATATTACTTATTAACTCAATTTAAGTATTAAACTGAATATAAATGGTAAAATATAAATAAAGCAAAATTACTGCAGAATAAGGCAAATAAAGCAAATTTTAAAATTCTCCTCAAAAATAATTAATAATTTGTGAAATATTAAAAATTATTTTTATTTTTGCATTGATATTTTATATTTTTCCGTACAAAATCATTAAAGAAATAGTAAAAATTATATTTTTGAACTAAAGAGAGCGCAATTTTTCTAAACTTAAATACAACGTATTTTGAGCGTAGAAGTTTGTAAATATGTTTAATAGTAAATTAGATAGTAAAGAGTTTTGTTACCCTCCTTGTAAATTTTTTTAAAGATAAATTTTAATCATAAAGGAATGCCAGCATATATTATTAATGCTGCCATCGTTTTTCTCCACTCGAAAACATAAAATGTTGGTTTTGCTATTGGATATACTTGAGAGTTGAAAACTTTCTCAAGTTAGTTTTAAAATTCTAGAGAAAATTTGATCGAGGAACAACATAGATTTATATTTTTACATAGTCTTATGAAGAACAATTATTTTCACGTTTTTAATTAAGCGCAAATGATTTGTTACTTAAAAGTAAATAAAAAGACAAAAGTAAAAATTTTTTTATGTAACCAAATTCTAAAAAAAAATCTCTTGATTTTCATTTCGCTTGAACTTATATAAAAAACTATTGCATTAAAAATACTAATGAAAGTAAAAATAGTGAAGATTGTGAGATTTGCAAAAATTAAGCATGCAGCTTTGCTAATATCCTTAACCAAAACTAATGCAAAGTAATCTTCTTTTCTAACTTTATTCAATTTTTTCATGTGTTGCTTCACCTTATGTCAGTTATTGACCTTTTTAATGCAATAAAAGAAGCTATTTTTAGACTATATATTTACAAGATTTACAATTTTTTTTCTTGATCCCAATTCAGTGAGATTTACTACGTAGATAGATATTCTTGTGTACAAAAGAAATCACCGTCATCATAGATTCGACTTTTGTGCGTGAAGTAAGTTATTCGCGTTCGAACTTATGAATATCAAGTCTGTAGCGAAAAATTTTATTTTTTAGATTGCAGGCCAAAATCACAATCGATTTTTTACTCGATTTGTTTTAAATGTTACAACTCACTGTATATTAGAAATTTTTTATCTCTTATTTATGTTGTAACATCTAAAAAGCAATTTTTGGTGTTTTTTTTTACTGAGTGATTAGACATCTATCATATGATTGAAGTTCATTTAAAACAAACAGAATAAAATCAGTTGAGATTTCGGCCTGCAATCGAGAAAATAAAATTTTTCGCCATAGACTTAAAGTCTGCATGCGAGTAACTTGTTTCACGCACAAAAGTCGAACCTATGATGACGGTGATTTCTTCCGTACACACAAAGATTTATCTAGATATTATGTTTCATTGAAATCGCGATCGGGCCAAAAAAGTAATTTCTTGTTAGTTTGCTATCAGCTTATAATGCTCAATTTTTTTTTAAATTTTAAAGATAATTTGCAAAAAAAACCCTAAACCAGCAAATTCGCTATTAAAAATAATTTTCTCGATTTTCTAACTTAATACATTTTTGAATGATATCTTAGTATGAATTATTAATTAACGATTTAAATTAAATTTATGGATCAATTATTATTTATTTAGTGTAGATCAAACCAATCTGTAACTCAAAATGAATTGGATAAAGTGTATGTTGACCATCATGATAAGTTAGTGCATCAAGAAGCACCAAATATGACCATGCTTGGCGTATGTTCTTTGTCAGCCGTGCTTTTTTCGTACACTTTAGACTTTTTCAAAGCTATGATATATGTTTTAAAGAGAAGCCAAGATAAATTCACTTTTAGAACTTTTTTCAGAATGATCATCATTTGCAACGCTTCAATTGATTTGATGCATATCAAATAACTCAAGAGATTCATTATTTGCATCTCTAGTCGAAATGAACAGAACAGCAATTATTTTTTAATTGTTAATCAGCTAAATGACAATTTTTTTAAGATAAATGCATTAATCAGAAGCTTTATTCTACTTACTTTTTTGGAGAAAGAGGCGAAAAAGTGATTCAATATTTTGTTCATTTAATTGATTTAAGAGCTAATAGTTTATTCTACAAAATTCCATTTAAAATTTAAAATTATTCAAAAAAATTAATTTTAAAAAAATGCGAGTAAACTTTTTTAAGAAAAAAGTTCTAATCAATGTTTAACCAGCCAAACATTTAATTTTGTTTGCACTTCAAGAGATTAAAACGCAGAAAAATTTCATAATTTCACAAAAGTTGTTTTATTTTTTCAAACAAATAAAACTTTGTATACAACTCCCAAAAAAAAGATTGAAGTTAAAATTTTGCACCGAAAAACAACCTCAAGCGTTTTCTAATCGAGCGTACATTTCGTCTATCTTTTGTCGAAAGTAAACACGACAATTGTTTCGTCGTGTTTTCATCGTCGGTGTAATTAAGCCATTTTCGAGCGAAAACGGTTCGTGATGTAAGTAAATGTCTTTCACCTTTTAAAAGTCAAATAAAAGAAAATCGTTCGTTTAAACTAGTGCCTTAGTTCGACAGCTCAAAGTCGAATCAATTCAGCTTTTTAATGGATTTACTGTACCTGTTCGAAAGAGAAGAGGTTTTCGCGTTTTCCAATGTTAATAATGTCGTCGAAAATGGTCTTCTTGAATGCCTTTCGAGACGAAAAAACGTAAACAAGGTTCATTAAAATTAATTACAATCGTTTCGATCTGGTGTATTACATAGTTTTTGCACGCCTCTTCAACCGTAAAATTTATTGCTCGTTGTGCACACCAATGATTGAGATAATCGATATCGGGTACGACAATGGCCACGAGGCAGCTCTATTAGAGTTCATTAGCGATTAATTTGATTTATCGAAAAAGAGAGAAAAAGAGAGAAAAAGCGCGAAAAAGAAAAAATTTTTTACTCGAATCAGATATTAATAGGAGAACACTAGTGAAAACACGGTTTCATATTTGAGCTGATGTTAGGAAAGCAGTGCAGGAAAATAAGTTTCAATTTACTTGTTACTATTATTAAAATTTTTGCTTTTTCATTCTTTCTAATAATATTCAATGAAAAAAATTATTTGAAAAGCTTCATTAAAGAAGGATATATCTAACATTATGTACTTACATTATTCGATTTACTCTTTCTAAGTAAATCTATTCGATTATTGTTATAAACTCAATCTTATTAAAGCATCGAATAACAATAGTTCATGAATTTCAATTTCTCTTATATTTGCTAAAACAAATCAGTTTGTAATTAAATTCTTTTAAACAAACAAAAAAGCTTTTGAATAAAGAGCTTATGAGGATAATAAGTTCGTTATACTTATGTAAATTTAAATAAATATTGAGAGCTGATTTTTCTCAATTTCTATTCATTTACATTGTTAAGAATTGAATTTACTCGAAGCTTGCCAAGCTTACTCGAGCTCTCTTAAGATTTTTATTGACTAATCTATTTTCGCATTGAATTCACCAAATATAGAACTTTTTTAAATAAAGCGAATGTTGAACCGATATTTTTTAGAAAGAGAAAGAAAAGTGAAAAATTTTTCAAAAAAAAGAAAAATTGACATAGAGAAATAAATAAATAAATTGCGTTTTGAATTTAAGCTTACTTTCAAGCTATCGCCTTCCACGAAGCATTGAGCTACGTACGCACTTTGACAGTAGATGTTCTCGATTTTCTCCGGCGCAATATATTCGCCCTGTGCGAGTTTGAAGATGTGCTTTTTTCGATCGATCAATCGAAGTGTACCCATCTAAAGCGATAGTAAACAATCGAATAAATCGCTAATTGATTTTTCGCTTCGCTTTACACGCTGCAAACCATCGGCTAAGTCTGATTATTATGGAAAAGATTATTTTGTCGCGATTTCAATTTGATAATGTGTGCTCGTAAAACCTTTTTGTTATTCTCATGTGTAATAAAGTAATTGCTTACGTTAGTCCACATGCCAATATCTCCTGTATGAAGCCATCCATCTTCATCTAAAACTTCGCTGGTTTTTTCACTATTCTTGTAATAACCAATAAAAACATTCTCGCCTTTTATACACACTTCGCCCATTCCATTCTCATCAGCGTAGCAGTTCATTTCGGGTACATCGATAAGTTTAACTTGACAGCAAGCAAGTGGAGGACCAACATGACCTTTTAAAAGATTTTTCATTTTTTGTTTGCTTTGTTATGTATATGGCTAATATCTGAAAAACTTTGTCAAAAATCTTTGCCAAAATGTTTGTTTGTGCCCTAAATAAACTTTGATTTGCATTTTGCGAAGTGCAAAACGATCAGAGCTCGCACATTTAGATTCAAACAGCTTAATTTTCGGAGAAAAGTACTAAAGCTTAAAAGCAAGCCATCACTTTATGCAAATGAGACATCAAATCGATCATCGAATTAGAGCTAACAAACCTAGGTCAATTTAGAAATGGAATCAATCTAAATTTATTCATGCTGATTTAATCCTAATTGAAACGCGTTTAGGTTTGCTTTCAATAAACCCTAACTTTCATGTTTATTCATGAAATTGTGATTTTAATTGCAAAATAAAATTTTGAGCCTATTTAAGCTTTGTTTTTAACCTTTTTTAATGAGTGAAATACTTTTAGTGAATTTTTTTAATTTTTTTGTCACATTGAGTCTAACGAGAGATTAATCTCGCAAATGTTTAATCCTGTTAATGTTTAATTAATTTTCATTTTAAATATTAAAACAAAATTCATTACCCATCGAATAATCTCCTGGAAATGAAGCAGTTGCCGGACCACAGCATTCAGTTTGACCATATCCTTCAATTACCTTTTGAATACCGGACGCAATAGGCGTTTGTTTAGAACTCGCTTAGTGAAATGAACTTACAAAACATCCTAAAGCGCAACGAAAAAAGCGAAGCACAGTTGGAGAGAGCGGAGCAGAGCCAGAAGTGAGCAATTGAATATTTCCGCCTAAATTCTTTCGCAATCGTTTAAAAACGATCCGATCCCAAATGCTGTTTTTTCTTATCAAAAAGCTTAAAAATTGATCGATAAGATCATTAAAATTAACGAGAACAGTGTAACGTTACTTTTGTATTTCACGCTTTTTGCTGCTTAATCCTTTGCGAAAGAGGTACGATTTCACAAGACTTGTTTTTACCTCGCCAATCACTTTGTTGTAAATTTTATTCAAAATTCGAGGCACAACAATCAAAACGGTTGGCTTTAATATTTTCATATCACTCGTCAATTCTTTGAGATCGCCTGAGTAAAAGCCAATTCTTCCGCCACCTAAAATGAATGCAGTTTGCACCGATTGTTCGTAAGAATGGGCCATTGGAAGAAATGAAAGCAAAGTTTGATTCTTCATTGAAATGTGAGGAATCTATTTTTAAATTCGAGAAAAGAAAATAATTTTATGTAATTCACGCTGAAAATTAAAAAAGCTTGTGTGCAACTTTTGAAATTGAAATTAGTCAATAAATTTCAAAAGAAAGCTTCAATAACAATTTTTTTTCCTGAACCCTTCGTTGACATCGAGCTTCAACTGCGATCGAAAAGCTTTTCAAGTGGTTTGCTTTTTTATGAACAAAAACAAAATTTGTTTAGAATAAGAAGCTTATTTTTTTGCTTTACCTCAAAAAATCCTAAATATCCTAAGCTTCTCTCCTCAAATCTAGAAGTTTTCTGTTCAAAAAAATGTGTTGCAGCGGATTTCATGCAACTTTCCTCCCCAGAGACAACTTTTTATCTTTTGTTTGCACTTTAATCGCTTGTTATCTTTTTTTGTGATTGATCACTTAAAAAATAACAAAGAGAAAGAAAAATTGCTGAAATCAATGAATTTATAAACGCTAAACTTAATGCATTTCTTTTTGTTTCTTTAGAAAATAAATGAAATTCTCAATAAATTTATAAAGATATCGTTCAAAACAAAATGCTTGATAAGAACAAAATAAAAAATGTTCTCCATTTCAAAATTTAGTTTTGTGTAAACAGCAGCTTGCTATCATTACATGTGTCAGCAAAATTTAACTCAATTTGTCCATTAAGAAACTCAACTTAAATTTATGTGTAGGAAGAATAGGAGGTTGTGTTTGCTCACCTTTTCAATAATGTTTTACGTAGATAAAGACAAAAATACTCATAATCTAACGCAATGTTTAAAAAACGAGAAAATCATTTTTTGATTCTATTCAATAATTTTTTAAAATGTCAATAGCATTCATATTTTGATATTAATATAAGCGGCGATGTTTTTATGTGGGAAAGTAAATTTGCTTAAATTGAATCAAAATATTTGCAATAAAAATTGAAAGAACACAGAAAAATTTAATCTATTAAAAGCTTTTTTTATATTCATTAAAAAATCTCTAAAAATCATTCTTAGATTAATTATTGATTATGATATCGACAAAAACTCTGATGTTCAGAACTGAACATTTTAAACTATCGCGAGCAAAAAAGTGGATCACAAAAATCAAAAATTTTCAAGTTTTTTTTTAATTTAAAGAAAGCACAAAAAGTGAAAATTATTAAACAAAAATAAATTTTTATCAAATATCGTTGCTTCTCTATCATTTTTTTAATCAAGAGTAAACTTGTATCGATTACTTAAGATCATATACAAGAGAAGAAACTTTAGATTAGATTCTTATCATTAGAATAAAACATTATAAAATTATCATTAGCAATAAAAATCGATAGAGATTTTGCGATTTTTTCTGGAACTGCATGTCAAAAACTTAATAATTAATTTTCCTTATGGAATAATTAAATTTTGAGCTTTACTATATTTAGGAAGCAAAGTTATGTATCCAGAGCTTCGAAAAAGATCGACGAAAAACCTAAATTCTTTGATGCAAATTTACGCAGAGTAAAATACACTTTACAAAATAATTCTAAGCCTTTGTTAAATCTCAATAGGTTTAAGAAAGTACATACCACTTGTAGCAAGAGACCAGAGGCAGCTGCAATGAAGTTTGCATGTGTTAGCATTACTCCTTTTGGCACACCAGTTGTGCCGCTTGTATACATAATCATGGCGAGATTTGATGGTTTTGGAGGCTTGAAAATAAATAAAATATCATTAGAATTAAATTTTTTCATAATGATGATTTACTTATGATTAAATTTCAAACAAAAATGATAATAAGAAAAAAAATTAAAATTTTACAATTTAACTGCAAGAATTTCTGCAGTAAACTTTGCATTGAGTGAAAATTTAATTATATATGCTTTAAGAAATTTATTTTACTTTTAAAACCATTTTCATGACCCGAAAATTTCATTAAAATCATGCATTCATTAAAATCATTAAATTCATTCACATTCATTCAATTAAATTCATTTACTTCATGCAAAAATTTTTCAAAAATTTATTTTAAAAGTAGAAATTGAATATATTTTTTTAATAAGAGCAAAATGAGAGATGAATCGTGTTCGAAGTAAATAAAAAGATTGATTATTTACTAAATCAAAAACGGCTTTGCACATAAAACTTTCGACTTTTTTCATTGCATTCACTAAGAACTTAGAGAAGTTTTTTATTTATTTTTTTTTACGGAAACGCAATAAGATGCAATTCTTTACAACTTATTAAATGCTAAAGCGCTTGTATTGATCAAATGATCGATTGTCTTATTTTTTCCTATTCAACAACATTGCAACTCAAAATAATGCCGCTTATAAACCGATTTGATTAGACAATCCATTTCATAGAATTGACTTCAAGCTCGAAGAGCGATGAATCAACAAAATGAAGTAAAAAAACATAATTTGATTGTGCGATCAATATTCGATTAGTTGGTTTCATCTTTCTGTCAGCAATTCATTTTGTTCTATTACTATCTTATCTTACTATTACGCTATTTTCTATCTTCATCTTCCTTATTTATATTAATAAAAGTCAACAAATTTAAAAACTGACATTTGCTATTTTTTTCTGGAATATCAATATTTTTATTCTAGTAAAAGATTTATTCATATAGTTTATTATTCATTAAATTTGAAAAAACAAAAATAGATCAACAACGTAAATCGATAAAAAAGTTTTCAACTTGATTTAAAAATGAATATCAGGTACGAAAAAAATGCGCTTAAATCAATTATATTCAATCTCATTTTATCCAAATGTCGATCATTTTAAACAGTTGAATATTATAAGATTTATTTCCTGTTTCCTTCAATAGATTTGACTTCTTAAGTGACTTTTTACCTCTTATTTCAGGAATTAAAATTGTTTTCATGAACAAGTGAATAAAGTTATTCCGCGAAGAGCGTGTGCAACAATAAAGAAACATATTGTTGGATAGATTGTGCCTGAACAAATTCTTTCGATTAAAATCAAAATAACATACAAAAGTGCTTTTCTAAATCAAATTAGTTAAAATAGAAAGAAGCTAAATCTAAAGCGTCTTTTAAATTAAGTTTTCAATTTGGTAATTTATTGCTTGCAAAAGCATTTAGCTTTATATAGTAAAGTAATTAAGCAAAAGATAAAATAAAAACAAACGCTTTTCTTTAACTAATTTTTATACGATAAGCAAAGTTTTTTTAACACATGCCATGCAAATTTTCTCAATATTTCTTCTTATTCCTTTAATTAATTTTATTTTTCATTTAAGTATTGTATACGCGCTTGATTTCATTTCGTTGCTTTATAGTTTTCTGAATTGATTTTTTTTCAACAAGATTCTAAAAAATCTAATTAACAAAGTAAACAGAAATTATTTGCAACTGACTTTCATCTTTTTTCCATGAAAAGAATAAATTGAATTTTCTTTTTACAATAAAACATGAGATAAAAATTTTATTACACGCTGTAATTTGGGCTTAATTTTCTCACTTTCTTTTAGCTTCATTTCTGCTCAAAATGCGCCTTAGCAAATAATCATTTTGCTCCGCCAAAGTGTTTTACGAATAATGAAAAACTCATAACATTCAATATGCAAAAAAATCGATTTTCATTTTGTAGAACAATTGAAGCGCAAACTAACCTCAATCATTTGCAACGATGATTTTCCCATTTGCTGTACAAATAGAAAATTCATTTTTTTTTCGATTAGTTTCACATTTTTAAAAACTAACTTCAATCTGTTTAAAATTAAATAAAGCGACATTCTTGTTATTCGCTCTTTTCACAATATTATCGCTGATATCGTGGTCGATGCAAATTACTTTCGCTAAAGTTGGCATCTCATCGCGTTGATTTAAGAGTTTGTGCAATTTCTCTTGCGTATCCACGATAACGCATTCGATTTTAGCTGTTAATTTTGAATGTAAAAGTTTTTTAATTATTTAAGAAGCAGACGAATGAAATTAATCTAACGCTAAATTACCTTCATTCACGATGAACGAACAAGAATTTACGCCTAAAGTATCGTATAAAGGCACTACGACCATCGAGTAATGATAGCAGCCGTATTGAGCTATAAACCACTAAAAAAGCAAAAAACAACTTTTGAAATGCAAATCGCCGATTTGGGAAAACAAACCTGGACAGAGTTAATGGCGTAAATTGCGATAAATGTTTCGTTGCCTGGCTTGCAGCCTATATTCACCAATCCAGAGCCGAAATATTTCGCTTTCCAAATTACCTGCAAAATATTAAAGCAAGTCAAATGTTTATTTTCGCGCTTTTATATAATAAACTTGAAGCACTAGTGTGTTTGTATTTCATTAAATGACAACAAAAGTTCTATTTAGAATAAAATGCGAGCCTGAAATTCGTTGATAACACAGTTTTTGCATGATGTTTAATGAGATTTGTTGTATCTTCTTTACTTTTCATATTTTCTATCTTAATTGAAATTTATTTATAAAATTTTTAAGCTTATATTCATACGCACATAATTTATTTCGGTTGAAATATGAATATCATTGTGTGTCTACTTGAAACGTTTAATTCAATAAAAATTAACGCAAACATCGTTAAAAGTAGAGCTTTAAATTGAAAAAAAGTTAAGCGTTAAATTTTTTTAAATTTTAATGAATATTTTCAGTTAAATTGATGTGTATGTGAAAAAGAAATCTGAATTTAAAAGAAATGAGGATACCTGTTGCGTAAAACGTGTATAGGGCGTGATTGAATTTGAGAAGTTAAAAAAGCAAAAGAAGCGACTAACCTCATTATAACTTAACCAAATATATTTACCCATAAAGTGATCGTTGTAACCAATACAATCTCCACCTTCTGAAAAGTTGTTTGCTTTGCTCAGTACAAAAATTTTGCAATACTTTTCTCTTGTAAATAAAATCAATTGAGAACGAACCTGTTACTTTCGAGCCATGATACAATGCGTCGAGACACGTTTCAACACTTTCATCATAAGTTTTGACGATGTCGTTTTTCGCTAGCAGCGAGCAGCGACAATGTTTCTAATTAATTAAGTCGTTTCACAATTAAATTAAGACGTGAAAAACAAACAAACCTCATCAGTTGCCTGACTTTGCGAATTTATATCAACAACCGGTTGCTTGATCGCCGCTTTTCTCTGTAAAAATTCAAACATCGTTTTTGAATCTTCAAACTCTGTCAAATGTTGAGTATATATTAAAACGGATTCGAAGCGAAACGGTAGTGAAAAAAATAAATTCTAACGAAGGCGACAGTTGTGTAAATAGTAGAACTTAGGCATATATAATCTCTATGGAGATTTATTGAGAAATTGAGCGCATTTTTAATGTTCTTGAAATCGATTCGAAAAAAAAAACGCTGAACCAAGTTTATTTACGATCACGCGATCATTTTGCATTTACGTATATTTTATATTTTAATACCAGCTTTAATTGTAATTTTCAGTATGACTACACGCAGATGTGTTTTAGAGAATTTATGTCACAAATGGTCTGTGAAAATTCATGTTTACGTTTGCATGTTTTAGCTTCACGCTTACCTGCTTCGCATTATCCTATTCGCGTTTTTTTTTTCTTTAAATTGATCGAGTTATTTACTTAATCCTTAAATTTGAAAAATACAAAAGTTTCGAAAAATAGTTTACAGAATTTTCGAAAGTCGAAGTTTGCGATGATTTAAAAATTTTTTGCAAAACAAATGTTTTAACATTTTTGCATTTTATTCGAAACATTTATTGTGAAATATTTGTTATAGCCAAATTTGTCATAGACAAATAAAAGTTGCTTTTCATTCAACAACAGAAATGTAAATTTTATTTTTAAAAGATCTTTTAGAAGTTAGTACATGTTGAATCGATTAGTTTCGAACAGTTCAAAAGCTTTTTTATTTTTTCATCTCATTAGTGAAAAACATGAAATTAATGATGAGGAATTAAATTATTAAAAGAAAAGTTACATTTTGGTATGATTTAATTAGTTTAAAATCGCTAATAAGTTGAATAATCCTGCGCTAAAATTCGAAAATTAAAAAATTTCGAAATGAAAAATTCCTTCACTCATTAAATTTTATTTTTGCGCATTGTTTTGCTTATTTTTGCTCTCTTTTACTGTTTCGCGCTAGCAAAGAGTTTTGATTCACCATGCGCGTATTGTATTACCTCATATTTCTATTTTGATAAACAAAAAAGTTAATTTCATTAGAAATAATGTTGAATTTAGATCCGTGTATGAATTCGATCACATTCGAAATAAGGTTGCATCATTTCTTAATTGAATTTGGCAATTTTAGTTTTGGGGAACTTTTTTCATTGAATAAACTTCAAGAAAAAATCTTGTTGAAAACCCTTGAGATGAATTTTGTTTTACGCTAGAAAGAAAAAATTTTAATTCCATGTAATATTTCTAAGTTGCCTTTTTTGACCCAATTACTCAAAAGAGGATTTCTTTTCTTTCCAAAGGGCATATTAGTGAATAAGAATTTTTTAAATCTATCTTCCAAATGATTTCTGGTTTTTCGATATTTTTCTTCTTTATCTTCCGTAACCGAAGGCATCTTCAAATGATGTTTCAAGGATGTGTTTTGATCCACTTTCTTGCCTTTAAAAACTTAGAACATCATATCGCATTTAGAAATAACTGAATTGCGAATTCGGAACGCTTTAAATGATTTAGTCGTTAATAATGTTAAAACTATTCATTCTTATCTTTATTGCCTTTACTTTTTCAAGTGCGTAAGCAAATTTCAAAGCTACGCAACGAAATTAATTTCCTTTTTTTCAGCTCTTTCGGAAGCGAATCCGATAACCGATTGCTTTTTCAAACTCCAATCGGAGACTTTGTGTCATGATTCTTACGGATGCGCAAAAAATTGTAACAGTGAGTATTTCTTTTATGTTTCCTTACCTCACAGAGAACATATTTCATTGTTCAATAAATTGTAAAATATTATTTACTATCACTTTTATTGACACATTGAAAGGAAGTAATTCTTACTTGACTATCAATAGCTTAACTCTTATTAAACTTCTTACTTATGAGCAAAAATAATAATAATCGCGCCACGTGCTAGAGAAAAAAACAAAAAAATTGTTTGTTTTGACAGAAAAGCCCTGGTTGTCATGCGAGAAATATTGCGAAAGTTTTAGCACCTCTAAACGATCGTTCGTCATGGATGAATGTATTGATCTTGTCGGGGTCGCGGTGAAGTCAGTATGTAAATGTAGAGAGGTTAATAGCGATAAAGGTGGCTATCAAACGCCGAATCGCGGTCTCGCCGGTTTGGCCTGCGACGGAATCTACGCTGGACAATTGTTTCGCGGAGTTCTTAAAACTATTTTGAGTTAAGCAAAAAAATTTTTCGTTTATTTTTAAGAAATGTGACGAATATTTAAAACTGAACCAAATTTATTTAATTTATAAAAATTTTATTATTTATATTAATTTATTATAATAATAATTTTAAAAAAATTAAGAAACGTTCGCCTTTTTCCAAATTAAATACAAGTACAAATAAGAGAATATTGTTTGAACGGTGAACAGAACGTAGACTGCGACATCAAAGCGAACGTAAAGAAACCAATTGACGATTAAAAATGCGGTCGAAACAAGTGTGAATACGATAATCACGACGAATGAATCGAGTAAAGAACCGACGAAACCGAAAAGTAAGAAGGCGAGAAATACGCAGCATTGAATTGAAACATGTAACGTTAATTTCGCTCGATTTTCAAACTCATCGCTTGTATTTATCGTTATCAATCCGTAAATGAGATGAAATGAAACAAGTAAAAAATTAATGACCAGAAATGTGAGTACACAGTATTTCGCGATATTGAACTTCTCTTCTTCCTTCAGGCGAAGCATCTTTTTTTGTTTGCCTCTTCTGATTTTTCATTTAACTTCAGCAATATGCTCTTCACAGTAATTTAAAACGAACACAAATTCTTTTGACGGAAAAACTGTTCAAATGGCTGCGTTCGATTGTCACGTAGCTACTATCAATCATCGTTCTGTTCTTATTACTCTACTACATTCTCAAATAAATTAATCGGCGCGTAATAACCCTTAGACATTACTAACAATATGAGACACTATTAACAAATAGCAATAAACTTTCGAATATTGAACCATGTCTCACATGCTTATCATTTGTTTTTATGGCGTATTGGCGTTGTGCTTAAAAAAAAACACACACAAATAACTTATAAAAACTTAATAAAACTTGTAAAGTTTTTCCTAAAATATAAGCTGCAAAAGTTTTATTTAAACTTTCTGAAATTTAACAACTACACACAATGTAAACATTAAACAAACAAACATTAAAATCTTAAAATTTGAATCAAATTCTTTGCGAAATAATTTCGGGTAGAACTGGAGGAAATGGACCCCTTTCAAATTATACAAAAGGTACCTCAATGTCTGTATTTCGACCAGTTGAATTTATTTTTAGAGATAAGACAGCAAAATTTAAAAAGATTCTGGATTCGAACCACGATCGTTATGAGTAGTGAACGGAGCTTTTAATACTCGAGCTATTAAGCTCTCAACGTAAATGTGAGAATTGATTTTATATTTTTTTTTTGTTTTTTTTTTTTTGCTATCTTATCTTTGCCCGAAAATGCCTCGGTCCCGGTTATTGAGCAGATAATTTTCACACCAAAATGCTTCACTTTACATCGAATTTTGATATTTCAAATTTGGTTAAAATCGGGGCGTGTCACTTTGGAACCCTTCCATGTTAGTTATTTGCGTGTAACTTTAACATTGAGTCTATGGCAAAAATAAGCAATTTTTTCATTTTTTGAATTTCGGACTTTATCTCAAGAACGGTTCATTTCCGACAATTAGAACCTTTAAAATTTAATTCTACAGAACAAATCGCCTCTTTCTATGTGCATTTGAACATTTAAAACAATTTTTAAATGAGATAGGCCAAAAATCGCATTTTTACTTTTTAGAACTTGGGCCTATAGCTCATAAACTATAAGTTTTCGACACTTAAAAGTTTCAAAAATAAATTTATCTGGTCGAAATAGTGATAGTGAGGTACCTTTTGTATAATTTTCTCTAGTTCGACCTAATATTCATCTTGTTATACAATTTTTTTTTTAATAGAATCGAATAAATGTTTAACTTTATGTTAGTTTAGCTTCTAAAAAATTTGAAAACGCATGCTTTCACTTATTTGTATCGAATTATCATTTTTATGTCGTTTCTTTGCTTTAAAGATGAAAATTGAAAAAGATGGCAATTGTGCAACGCTTTTTGTTCATGACGAGGCAAAATATAGAATACTTTACGCTACATGGTTATGAAAAAGTGTGTTTTTACTTTATTTTTACATTAAATCAAGTTAAACTTACAACTATAGTAAGTTAAGTTACTATAGTTACTAGAGTACTTAATACTTAAGTTAAGTTTACAGTTAATTACTTGCATTCATTTCACAGTTTAGCGATTAAAGTTTATCCGAACGAACGTCAAAAAAGGAATATTGTAAATAAAATTTTGCTATTTACGAAGAAAACGTCTAAACTTTTTAAGCCGCCAAAAATCCATATAAAACACGTACTAACTGGAATAAGAGCCATTAAAGACGCGACGTGGCGATCGCGAAAGCGTCAACACCTGCAACGTTATGATTCACTGTTACTGTCCGCACTTGAACCATTCAATTCAAACTTATCTAAAAATGGAGTGAAGCAAACAAATTGAAGTCGATTACGAGTGTAAAGACGATAACTCGAAACGTGGTAAACACAAATCATGTCATAAAACTTGTTATGTTCAAAAAATTGTGAAAATTCGACGAGAAATATTTGTGCCGAAACTAGCTTCGAGCCGTAAAAGAGTAACGCTCCCTTTAACAGACGAAAGCGAAAAGCATGTTTTCGTTAAAGTTTTGTAAAATTGTTTCAAATTTATTCAAATTTGAATTCAACCATTTTTCGAATCGTATTCGTTGCATTCACTCTTTCAGTCACTTGAGTCGCACCTCAATTCATCAATGCGTCGATCGATTACAGCCTACGAACGGTCGCTTATTGGCAGTCCGAATGACGGCGGGTTGCGCGAACAACGCGCGAAGCTTCGCGAAGAAAGCGAAAGCGGGAAAAGCGAAAGAAAACAAACCGAAAGTGATGCTAACCGATGAAGAAATGATGGAAGTGTTGCCGGTTGATGAGCTTAAAATTGAACTTTCCACTATAATCGACGGATTTAAGCACGAACTGACCACCAATCTTCGCATACGTTCAGGCACTGGAATCGAAGATCTGTCCGTCGAGTTCGAAGGCGAAGAGCATCCGTTGAAAGAGATCGCACAGGTGGCGAAGAAAAGTCCGCTTTTAATCGCGATCAATGTCGCTTCTTTGCCTGAAGCGATAAAACCTATTTTAAAAGCGATTCAAGATTCGGGAATGAATTTGAATCCGCAACAAGAAGGTACAATGATTTACGTACCGATTCCTAAAGTGACCCGTGAACATCGCGAAGCATTGGCGAAAAACGCGAAACAATTTTTAAACAAAGCTAAAGAAGACATACGAAATATTCAGAATCATTACATGAAAATAGCGAAACGACAAAAAGACGAGGGTGTTTCCGCTGATCTTGTTTTTAATGTGACCGAAAATGTAAAATATATGGCTGATAAGACATTTGAACAGTGTGATCATCTTTTGCAATTAAAGTTAAAAGAGTTATTAGGCGATCAATGATTTTTTTTAATTTGATAATGAATTAGTGTCAATCAATAAAAAGTTTTCTTTTCAAAAGTCACTCAAATAAAATTATGATTGAGTCATGTATAACATGATGGAGATTACAAATGAAGATTAGTTGCTTGCTTAATTACTGTATTTTAGTGAACAAATAATGATATACAGTAATTTTTAGCATCATATACTCCTGTGTACTAACAATTACAAAATATGTGTGATTAATGAAAGATGACCTGAGCATCGTTTTCTTGTCGTTTGGCGTTTCACAATTAGGTTGTGCTGTGCGTTGCATGAATCCATCCTTTTCCAGGCTCGTAGCGGAGAAAAATTCGTTTATCGGTTCTTCCTTTGGCACGAACGCGGTAATGATTCGCTCGGTCGGTCCACGGTGAGACTGGTGCTCCTTCTTTTTCTCGAAGACGAAGAAAACAGCAAAGACAGAGAAGACAACTGGTAAATAAGACGAACACGAAAAGCTTCAATATAAATTTGGCAAACGGAAATTCGTCCCATGTTTGCTGAGTAAACGAATTTCGATTACTTGGATTTGCTACATTGAAATCAAAGAAAATTGTATTTAAAACGAAGAAGACATGGCGAGAGAAGGACATTTTGGCACATTTATTGATCCGTTTCACCCAATGATTTCGGTGCAAACTCTAAACGCTCATCGCGAAAAAATCGGGTGCATACTTATAGTGAAGTGAATATCAGCTTTGTTTACTATGAATGCTGAACGCAAAAGCCAACAATACGCAACATGAATCGCATTTTCGAGAATGCATTTCGCTGTTTATTTTCATTTGATTTGAAAGCATTTTGTATAAATAATAATCATTTTACGTCAGTTTGATTCAGGTTAGTACAAGTTAAATGGCTTTTATAAAAAAGGCAGCCAAAGAAAATATTTTTTCTTTGAAATCACAAATGACTTCTATTTTTAGTTTCATAATAATTAAATCATATTCGTTATACGTAGGGTATTTTTTTTTTTTTT
>NCKU01002159.1:0-20456 GCA_003675995.1 Dinothrombium tinctorium
AATGTTGAAAAATAAGAATAAGATGTTGTAATTTTTATCTGATTATAATTGCAGTAATAAACTCAATTTTTGATTTTTTGTTTAATTGAATTGTAAAATTATGTAAAATGTCGCGAAATTCACTGTAAATACTTGAAAAATGATTGCCGAAAAACTTCAAAATTTTATTTTTATTTTTCATTAATGAACAAAAATTTGAAAATGTGGTTTTGTTATGTTTTAACAACAATCGAATACAACTATTTCGAAATACGAATTTCAAATTCAAATGCTAAATTGTTTATATTACGCTTGATTGCGTTATTTTATGTAAAATCTTTCTCACGCTTGCATTACAATTTATAACGCGTTTTCGCGGCCCTTAAAAGTGTGCACTTTTTAAGTCTAACGACAGATTTGCTCTTATATCTCTCGGCAGATGATTAGAGATTTTAATACAATGAATAAATGTGTTTTTCTCACAAATTTTATTCATACAAACAATTCTAAAATGCGTCATTAGAATGTATAAATTTACAGAATAATAGTGAGAGTTGTAGAGAAAGAGGTGGGTTGAAAAAACTTTTTATTTGATTAATAAGTTAACAAACTTCTTCGCTTTTGCGATATATTATAAATTGTTGATTCGTCAATTTTAGCAGAATTATCTACATCTATAATCAGTTCAAACTTATTTCACTAAAATTTGCCTCCTTCTAAATTTATCGATTCTATTATAAGTAAGCATGTAAAAGCACGATGAAATTTGAAAATGTTCGGATTGAAGCTAGAAACTTAATCATAAGATCACAAAATCATAAAAATGTAATAAAAATTTTAGTATTAAAGTGTAATTTATGCCACCAAAAGGAGAACAACAGTCAAAGCTTTGTAAACCTACGCTTCAATTTTTTGATCTATTCGAAAATCGACAAAAAATTGAATTATAAAAATATTTCAATTGATATTAGATGCGACAAACTTTATATTTCGACATAATTTTTTTGCCTCCTCGGTATCGAAATAGAGGTGTTTCTATGTAATTTAAAAACTTTATGCATAACATTTACAATTAAGATTATTCATACCCTGCATTCACGTTCTAAAACTACTGGATTACTGAAATTTAAAAGTAGGCAGGGATGGCATAAAAAGTTTTTCTAACTAAATACAGTCAAACCGCTCTATTTCGACACCGATGGGACCAATGGGATGCAATTACGTCGAAATACATAGAATGTCGGATTTCAAGATTTAATGTCTAGCGAAAAATTTTTTGTTAGATTCTCAAGCTTATCGAATTAGTAATGCTTATATTTACAGAGGTTTGGATTGTATTTGCGATTAAACAAAAATGTTCTTCATTTGCATCATATGCATCCTTAATACTGTTGGGTGCAATTTTTCTTCGCGAGATACAGTAGCTCTGATTTATTGTTTTTCAGCAACAGCATCGACTCTATTAACGCAAAATCAATGTTTTTGTCAGTTGAGTGTTAAATTAAAATTGATTTTCTCCTTTTTTACCCTTTAACGAAATTGCTTTTTTTCTCTTTTGTCGCATTAAAAACATGGGCGATTTAAATTTTTTGAGAAATAACTGAAAACAAAAATGATGCGAAGTTAAATTTAGAAAGTTCTCTCTCAGCAGAATAACTCATAAAAGATAAACTTTGAATTCGTTAAAAGTCAATTCGTAGAATC
Organism: Dinothrombium tinctorium; assembly: GCA_003675995.1. NCBI lineage: Eukaryota > Metazoa > Arthropoda > Arachnida > Trombidiformes > Trombidiidae > Dinothrombium > Dinothrombium tinctorium. Next base: position 1,684 of record NCKU01002159.1, read on the forward strand.
GATTTTCTTTAACTTTGCGGTTGTTTGTTTCATAGCTTCGATACAGAAAAGGGAGCAAATTTTTTTTTTTTAATATCGTTTAGAAAAGTTCTCGGAAACGAATAAATTAAGGCGTTTGCTTCAATTCTGTGTACATAAAAGTTAATTTGGCGATCAAACATATTCGGAAAAAAGCAACTTCAACGCTTTTCGATTTTGTTTTAACGATTAAATAAAATTCCAAAAAGTATTTTACACTGCAATTAACTTTAAACTCAACATTGTAAAAATTTTCATAATCGTCTACTTATTCTTTAAGCAACTATAGCAACTAAAAATCAGCTCAACAACCATCGATTAAGATGGCTTAAGTTGATTTATCTATCATAGAATGAATCATTAAATTGATTAGAAATCAAGCAAATTCAAGAATTAATCTCCTGAGGTTTTTTGAAAAAAAATTACGCAATTTCACGCGAAACATTATGTTATGAGAGTGTAGATAAAAATCGATCACATTCGCTACAAATATTAAAGGTAATCTTAACGCTCGAGCAATTAATTAATTGCTTATAACTTAAAATTCCAGTCAATAATTAAAAAAGGCAATTAAATTCATCCAAGCAGAAAAGTTTTTAAAAGATGGCTTCTTTGATACAATCTAAGGATTTATGTGCCAAAAAATATATTTTCAGGTGTAGAGAAATATAAGCAAGTTATGGTCGAGGAAAGAAGTAAACACAGTTGTTAAAGAATAAACATATTTCCCGATTCTTTCACGAAACATGGCGTGGAAAAAATGCGAAAGCAAGCAATTTCGTAAACATGTGCTTGCATAAAATATGACATATTTTATTGATCTCAAAAAAATATGTTTAAAATCTCAGTAAACACTATCAAGCCGAAAAAGCTTGTTCAATTATATATATATTAAAAAAATGTTGAGAGATGAAATAAAACTACGTTTAAAACAACGCTCGATAGCCTTTTAAAATTAAAATAATGAATGCGTGGATAAAAAATCGTTGCTAGTACAAAATTACAACTAAAAATGTTTTTAAACATTCTGTCAGACTTGTTCTTGGTGAAAATTTTGATCATTAATTTTAATTCCTTTCAAAACAAATAAAAACTCCAATTATTTTTGATCGATTGTGTAAGATTTAAATAACAAGATTTTGAATTTTCTATTACACAGCAGTTCTATTTACTATTTCGTTCAGCAGATTTTCACAATTATTGAACATTTTTGTTGAACAATAAAAGTTTCATTGAATCGATAAAAAGGAAAGGATTAATAAAAGTTTTAGTATTTAAAACAGAAATGTTCTCATATTCTCTTTTTCGTGCTCTATACGCTAAATTTGCTTAAGTGCTCATTAAAATTATGAGTGAGATACAATTATAGTTAAACATTGCTTAAACTTTGTTCAAAGTCATTTGCTTGTTTTCTTTGTTACTTTTCGTTAATTTGTGGAAAAAAATCAAAAGCATATTTTCAGGAAATAAGTCGTTAAATGAATGAAATGAGAAAATTTTTTCCACATTTTCATAAGTGCGTTTTCGAAGCTTTTCATCTTTCTTATTCAATCTTCTTTATAGTTTAAAATTCATAAAAATATTACATTAAATTAAACTTTTTCACTTTCATCAGAGAAAGCTTTTAGAAACCAGAATTTGAATCTCTCAAACTCTTAAAGAGCGAATTCGTTCTTACAATAATCGTAGTGAATAAAAATTTTGAATATTTTGCGATGACGCTCGCGTTTTTTAATTTTTTGCAAACGTCGCTTTTTTATTCTTTTATGCTTATTTGCTTTTTTTCATCGAAATCTTAAAACACAAGAAGAAATTAGATGAAGAAAAAATTCAGCTCTTTGCAATATTAATTCGGTCGAATTTTAACACCAACAATCAATTTCAATTTAATATAAATTAATGATGGAATGCCACGCAAAATTGAATTTAGAAATTCTAAACGCATTTGCGGTATCTCGTTTTTTGTTCATTTTAGCTTTTATGTTTCTTCTTTTTGTTACGAAAAGAAAACGATAAATTTTAATTTTGTATTACAGTAATTCCAACATTTATATTTTACGAGTTTTTTAAAGTAATTTTTGTAATTAATGAAAACTTTTTCAAAAATTACCGTATCGCATTAATTAGTTTCATTAGCAAATTACAATGAAAATTTCTTTTTTATTTTATCGAAAATCATTTATTTTTAATAAATAAGGTAATTAAGTGCTTAACATACAAAATTTCTTTTTGAATTCTCCAAATTTTTATCTTTCCGATTCGAAACTCAAATTTTAATATTTTCTAATGAAGAAATAAATATAATTGAAATAAACACTCAAATGTTGAATTAAGAGTGAAAATAATTTTTTTTCTTAATTTTACAGAAGCTACTGCTCTTAAATTTAGATAAAAAATTGAAAATAAATGAATCATTATTATTAGCTTATTATATTTTGTGTTATTAACTTTTATATTCATTTTTATTCAGAATTAAGGCTCCTCTTATCGAGATTTTTGCTCACTTAATAGGCATTAAATAGAAATCTTTGCAGAGCTTATATTTATCTTATTTAGAATATTAATGATATTCTTCATTTTGAAAGAACTTTAAGTTGTATCAAATCTAATGAAATCGATGTATTCATTTGATAGCTGCATAAAAGCAAATTTTTTGCTCGAGGCAATTAAAAAGTTATCAAGCTAATAGCTTTGAAATTTCCATTTTATTTGTATAATATAGAATGCGATATGTTCTAGAATTCATTGTAAAACTCAATGTACCACTTTGAGAAGAATAAAAATACTTTTAGCTAAAATCATTCTTTAACACATGTTACAAAAGCTCAATTTTTAACCATTTTTTTCAGAATAACAAATGAAAAATCAACAGTTCTGAAATGCTTTCTATTATCACATTTCTCATTTAATTCAATTATGTTAATTTCTGTATTTTGTGAGTAAATTTTTGTATGATTGGTATTAATACAAAGATTAAATTGAAAAACTTTTGAAAACCCATTTTTGAGAAAATAAATCAAAATTACGCATATTATGTGTGACATTTTGAGATAAGCAGTAAAAATATGTTTTCGCTACAAGAAAACTTTTTTCGTTTCACAGTAATAAGTGTTTAAAACGTTTTGTTTAAATCTTAAGATAAAAATTCGAACAGTGCCATTATTGATAAAATAGTGTTAATGATGTAAGTGTGATAATAAAGTTTATCACTCAAATCATGCCAAAAATCAATTCAAAAACTTTTGATGAAAATTTTGTTGAATTCCACTACATTAAAATCAAATTAAAATGAACTGAATATGGCCAAGGCTCAAAACAACTCAGCTTCAAGCTTCAATCTTTGTCCTGAAAAATTGAGTCCTTTTCCTTTTCTATTTCAGCATTCAGTGAATTCACCATTCAGAGAGATTCCTCGTAAATAGAAAGCAAACAAACAGTTTAAAGTAAGCGTGTAAAAAACAACATTTACAAAGCATATAAAGCCCGTAGACACATAAAACTTAGCTCGATGAAAAAACTTTTATTGTTCAGCATTATAATTTATCAAATTTCGTGACATAAAGTACGATTTTCGCAATTAATTGAGAGCCAAGTGGAAAAAATTTGCTCGCTGCTAGTTGTGTAGAGTTAACGGCGTGGTATTGTTAGAAAATCAATAAAATGAGTGAATTTGCCAAAGATTAGCGATAAAAGGGAAGTGCTCGTTATTGAGTGCTCTCACAAATTTTTGCAAATATTTGTGAATAGTTTTAATTAAAGCGTGTTCTCGCGCGCTGCAAAGACGAACAATGAAGGCGTATATTAACGTTGCCAGCCACGAATTTTTTGAAGCGCGAACAAAAATAAGCTTTTTAAGCGCTTAGTTTTAAACGAATTAAATTTTCTTTGAGAGCAGAGCGAAACATTTTCACTGCTCGCGTACAACTTTTCTTCTTCATTCAGTATAACCTTCTTTTAAAACGCATGTTTTTATCATTAAACTTTTCTCTTTTTGCTTTTTCATGAGAAAAAGTATTTTTAGAGTGAAACATTGGACTTAAAATGCATTTAAAAAGCGAAAAAGAAATATAAGAAAGCTGCTTTCGCTTTTCTCCTCTCGCTGATTTCTTCTTCTTTCAACAAACTCATTTTAACATTTTTCTTAAATCAAATGAAAAGTTCACTTTTGCCTCGCTTCTAATTAAGCATTTTATATGATTTTTCATAATTCATAAGAGCATATTCAATTGATAATACTGTGTCTCTGAAAAACTATTTTTAATTCATAATATTAATAGCAAAATATTAATATTAAAATACTCATCTACAGGAAGTATTTTCTAAAATTACTCATGAATAAGAATTGAGTTTTTAATTCCTTATTTCGAAAAATAAATTTTACTACTCGGTCAAAAATGTATAATCATTTATTTCAATTACAATTAATATATAAAAAATTATTTAAATAATTCAGATAAAGTTAAGTAATTTGGTTCTAAATTCAAAATAACTTTGTATAATTTAATTTGCATCGATGTATGCAAAATTTACAATTTTTGTAATTGTTTTTCAAAATGACTGGAAAATTCGAACTAAACTCATTGGATAACACATTCACTTTCCAGTAATTGTTAAAATAGTATTTCGAAAAGTTCATTATTCATTAGAAATCTTTTGTCAAAAAGAATATAAAATTGTTTAATTTTTAATTATGATTTATTAATTTCTATAAAGTACTATCGTTTCAAAATAAAATGTTTCGATAATCGAAAGCGATCTTCACTGCAATACCTCAAAATAAAAAAAAGCGCCGGACAAAAATTGCGATAAAAAATTTTTTTGATTCCAAAAATGCATGTTAAACGAATAAACGAACAAATTTTTTACTAATATTAGTCATAAGTAATATTAGTATTAGTTATTAGAAATAAGTTTGTAATAATATTTTAAAGAGAATATAATTTATTAAGAATTTTGTTGCACTACTAAACTCAAAAATTCACTTTAAACTAAAAAATTTTTCATTTTCTAACACAACTTTACAAGAATTTATTTATAAATTTAAATATTTAACCGAATATAAAAAGTAATAGAAAATCACAATAGTTTTTTATTTAAGAAATCGGTAAAATGAATCTTAATTACTGTAAATTTCTAATTTTGAAAAAGTGTCCTATTTTACATTTATTTTTGCTGCTCAAAAGTGAACACTTTTATCATTTTGATAGCCTAAAGTACTCTAAAAGTACGAACATTGTTTCTATTTTCACACTTTTGTTGACCAAACTAAAAAACCTTATTCTTTAAAACATTTAATTTGATCTTAATTCATTTAAAAATTAAATAACTTTTTAAATGAAAAATACTTGAGTAATCATCTTATCACGCAAAAAGGAAAAATAAGCAGAATTGTGTCATTTAAACAATGCTAAATGGTCAAAAGTGTTAACATGTTTGGCATTTTTATCAAATATTTATTATAATTACTGTTCAATTTAAAATTTCGCCAAAGTAAAATTTTTTAAAATTGCTGCAAATAGAGCATTTGTATAGAATGTATAGAATGAAATCTCTAAATCTTTTTCTACATTTTCTAGCTAAAAATAAATTCGGCTTTGCCTTCTCATTCTAATTTCAATTCAAAGTCAGTAAAAACTTTAAATTGATTGCAAACAATGTCAAAGTGGCATTTTTGAACTCTCTTTTTCAACATGAACTTAAGATAAGCTAAGAAGATTAGGAAAGAAAATTGCGAACAAACTAAAACATGCTTCATTATTATAATATTCAAATTGAAATACATTGTGATAAAAGAGTTTGAAGTATGAACTAATTACATCGAATTTAATGATTGTTTAGTGAGTTCTTTATTTTCAAAGTTTATTGAAAAAGCTTTAAATTTGAAATACAAAAAGCGCATTGGAATGAAAGAAAAATATGATGGAGAAGTATACAGAATGAATTTGAGTCTCAACTTGAAAAAGGTGGCAGGTTATATCCTTTTAATAAACTAAAGTTAATGGCACGCTTCTTGGCTTTTTCAATTTAATTGAGTTGTATTTCCCAATGGATAATTGAACAAAAAATGAAAAAATATTGAGTGAACATTTTTTTATTTATTTCCTGAATGAAATATCAAATATAATCTGCTTTACAGATACTTGATACTTAATTAATTCAGATAATCTCATTATTATTTGTTTTGATTCTTAAATTAACATTTAGACATCTATTGATAAGAAGATAGAGAAAATACATGTTCAGCTGCTTGAAGCATATTGATCAGGTTTTTGGTTTATCTCTTCGTCTCTTGAGCTTAACTCACAAATTCAGATTATACTTGACAGTGAAGCTTGTATTTGCCAGCCGGCACAGCTGAATTATGAAGTTTGAAAGAGATCGTTCTCTTAATTTTTAAAATTTATATGTGAATTCTAATTTAAAATTTATATGCAATTTAAAAAGTTCTAAAACCTAATTTTTTATATATTTTTTTAATTTTATAAAAATTCCTTGAAGATATTTTTGTTTTATTGACTATTCAATAAGAATTAAATTCGAAAAGAGATTTAAAGAATAGAATAGGATTCAGCACATAGAATCTATAGGTTAGAGACAAAAAAGCAGCAATAACCAAAGGTAGCCAAAAAACGAAAGACTTATAAAAATTGAGAAAGTTTGCTTAAATACATTTTTTTCAAATTTTCGACTAAAATAAGAGCTTTTAAGCCAGATAATTTGAGAAAGCGAAAATTTTTCTATTAAAAAGGTGCTTCACCAGAATCAAGTTAGCCCTGAACTGACAAGTAAAGTAGTGTTAGTAAAAATTCAATTAAAATCCTTTCTTACAGCTCTAAGTAGGTGTTATTACTGAAATACCGAAAAAAACACTGTTAAGTTGTGCCAAGAATAAAAGCGAAAAAGTAGTGAAACCATCAGAATCGATTGTTCGCGACGAAAAAATCTTTTATCTGCTCTCAATTGATAACGAATTGTGCGCTTTCTCAAACTTTATCTTCACTTCAATGCGATTGTTTTGTCTCGAAATGAATAGCCACTTCACGATGAAAGAATAAATGAAACTGTTTTCAAGTGTTTCAAACAAATTTAGCAACGTAATTGCCTACAAGCAAAATTGTTTATTTAGTTTATCCATAGATAAGTTTCATCTTATCAATATTTACAAGTCAACTTGTAAACCTAAATTAAATCTGAAAATTGTAGCATAACTCCTCCCGGCTAATGAAGTTAAAGAAAAGGTTAAAATATTAATTTTTGAGCGTAATCAAAGTTGGTAACACTTTCTTACAATAGTTAGCTTCGTGTACACTCTTGACTAGATAGTTGATCTTATCAAATTGTTTGTGTTCTCTTCTTTTAAGAGGTAATTTGATAAATTAGAAATGTTTTAAAGGTGTAGTTAAAAAAACGAAAAATCGACCCCTATGCTATTTTATGGAAAACTCACGAAAGTGTGACTCCCATTTAACACGCCTTATGTATGAATCTTTTGTTTTTCAACATTGAATTTGCTCGATATAAGCGAAAATTGGTGCGCTTTAATCATCGAATGTTTTTCTTATAAAATCTGAAGTTTTCATTTTTGTCGCCGATTTTGAGCGATATTTTCTTGTCTTCATTTCACACTTGAATCGAAAAAAAGCTCGAAACGCAAAGCAAAACAAAATGCGCTTCTTCTTCAACAAACAATGACAGAACAGATATGTTTTCATGTTGTTCAGTACCTCTAAAATGTTTATTTTAAATAAGTTCGCTCTTTGCGACATTACTCAAAGAATATTTTTGAAAAAGAAAAATCGTTTTTGTTAATGAGAATAATTTTGAACAATTTTACACCCATTTTGCTTCATTTTATTATTGTATCGAATTCAAAGAAATTTTTTAAAGAATATTTTATGATGCATCGTAAAAGGAGCGCTTCGTTTCTTCGTTGCACTCATATTGAAATTTTGAGAGATAACTTGTTACAGAGCTAAAAAAAATAAAGGCAATAAAAGTCTATTTATATATTACAAACTTTAAGTAATCTCACATGTTATGTTATTGACAAAGAAAAAAAAGAAAAAAGAATTGAAAGCATTTAATACAAGTCAAGCTCGTTCAAAGTGATGAGAGAAACAAACCTAAAAGCATCTTCATTCAACCGAAACGCAGTTTTGCAAAGTTTTAATAACTTTTTCATTTCAAATGAAATGAAAATTTATTTGAAAGCTGTCAATGTAAAATAAATTTTACAGTTTAACTCGTTTCATCGTGTTTGTAGATAAATTGTAAGTAAATACATTTTTTTAGAGTTGATTATTTCGAATTAAAAGATAAACGCAATAATTTTCAATCTTCATTCGTCGGATGAAGAGTTCGTTTAAAGACCATAGCACCATAGTTTACGTTTATTCAGGTGTATAAAGTTTACTTTTTTTGTTGCATATAAATGAAAACGCGTATGAAAAAGAGAAAAAATCAAACTGTATTCTGCAAAAATAATCTTGTGAAGCGAAACGAAGCTGCTTTTGCTCTTATTTTTGCTTTTGTAGCGAGAATAGAACTTTTTCTATCATCTCTACTTATTTTACCTCTTATTCATAAAAATTTATATGAATTTGATATTTGTTGAAAAGAAACATTAAATTGCTATAATTAGAAATATTTTTTATATGTATAATTTCATTGATAACAAAAAAATTTAAATGAAGATAAATAAATTTGTTTTATAACTCTTGTGATTGTATTCAAATTGCAAATATTTTTTTAAATGGTTCAAAAATCGATAATTCTTTAAATTTCTTTTACGTTTTTTCCTCTCTTCTTTAGAATTCGATGTAAAAGTTCGGTTTAAAATTAAATTTATTAGAATAAGAGTTGCGAAAGTTCAAAAGAAAAAATTTAGGGTTGAACTAGTATTTTTTCTCTATTATTATTAAAGTTAAAACATCTTAAATGCAATTTTTCAGTGCTTTGATATTGAATTATGAGACATCGTTCATAAAATAGCAGTTGAATATTACTTTCGTACGAAACAAATCGAGTGAACATCGATTGAGATTTAGGCTTGCAATCGAAAAGAATTTTTTTTTTTTGATTTAATGTTAAAGTTTGCACACGATTAACTTGCTTCAGCCGCAAAATTCACACCGATGATGGGGCTAATACTTAATAAGTACATGAAGTTCTATCTGCATATCAAGCTTCATCAAAATCGGAAGCGAGCACGAAAAGCAGTTTACTTGTAAGTAAAATCGATACAACTGCAAGTTAAGAAATATTTACATTGCAAATCTTAAATAAATGAGCTCTAAGATTGACGCAAATATTGAATGTGCCTTCGTTTTTAGTTAAGATTGTTGCAATATAATATTAAGTAGCCTTTATAACACGTATATTTATGAAACCTATTAAGGCGAAAAAAGTAAAAAATTACCAATTTAAAAATGAAAAAATCAATCGACTTCTTTTAAAATTGCGCCAGTTGTTATAATCGAATAATCACCAACTTTAGATCGATAATGTTCCATATTTTTAAATCAGACCTTTAAAAACTGAATTATCAAGACGTCACATTCTAATTTTCGAATACATGTCACACATGAATCTTAACGAAAGTCATTCTGAGCTTGAAAATTAGCTGCTTCGCGCTTTGTTCACGCTTTCTTTAGCTTCTTCGTTTCATTTCTTGATTCACGCACAATGAATGTACCTTCCTTGATTTTTAAATAATAGATGAAGAGAAAGAAGCCATAAAAAAGATTCGTTTTATTACTACAATCACGCGCTAGCAAATGAGTTCTCAAATTAAGAAAAACTAAAACAAATCAGACTAAGAGCAAAAATTTTAAACGTAACTCATTCAAGCTTCCGTGGCAAAAATAATTACATTTAGAAATAAGAAAAAGAAAACTTTATAAAAGATGAATTCGGAAATCAAATTACTTTTCAGTTATTATTAAAAAATTATTAATTGTTATTATTAAAATTATTAATGGTTGACTGCTAAAAAGCAATGAATTGAGTCGGTAAGAAGCAAATTTATTTTTTGAAAATAAAGAAAAAACAAAATTGAGATAAAGAGGAAAAAAGGATTTCACAAATAAAATAATCAAAAACAAAGTTAAAGTCGAACATCTCAAGATTTTATAGAAAAAATATTTCAAAAGTGACCAAAAAACGATGTTTGTTTAGCGTTAGATATCAGTAGAGACAGGAATTCATGTGCTCAAACTTGACCAAAATATGTGATGTGATATGTGTTTAAAAAAATCAAAAATATGTTCTAATTTATGCGCTCAAAAATCAAGTTCTACTAATCAAATTGCTTAAAATCACGATCTTTCAACAGAAAATAGGTGTTGAAATTGACAAATAAAAGCTTTTTGATGCTTTTTTGAGTCAGAGTACGGCTACGATCGTTAAAAAATATTTTTGTTTAAATTAGATTCATTCAGCAGCAATTCTAGTTATAAAAGGTTTATATGTTAACATTTTTCTCGTATCAAAATCTTGAGGTGAAGTAATAGAGGTATAAACAGGATCTTTTCTAATGACTTACTACCGTTTCAAAATAAAATGTTTCGATTATCGAAAAGTAAGCTCAACTGCAAAGCATCACCCATAATTGAGCGTCTCGTAAAAGTTGCTTTGCAATTAAGCTCACTTTCGATAATCGAAACATTTTATTTTGAATCGGGAGTACAGTATTACATATCACTGTCAATACTGAGTACAATATTGAGCATTGAATAAAATGTATAAACCTCAACAACTTTTCTTGAGCGACTTCTGATAATTCGTTCATAGCTTTATGAACAATATTAACTTTATCTTAAAGTGAGAAACCGGCTAAATTTTTTTTTTATAAAAATAGGCAAATTGCGAAATCGAAATTTTATGTATACCTGTGTCATAATAATCACAAAAAAAGTGTTCATCGACAATTTCTAAATTAATTAATTAAGAACGTTTATTTATTTGCATTGTATGAATTTTGCTACATCTTCCTAAAAACTAACTCATTTACCAACAATTTTTCTGAAAATTTTCAATAAATCAATTGATATTCGCAATTTCTAGCGATTTATCTCTTTTTTTCATTAAATTTTGTCATTAATTAAGGGGGAGAAAGGCGGGCGAGTTAAATTATCTTTAGATTTTTAGTCTTTGATAAATAAAATTTCTGATTTTGCTTTTAAATTAACTAATATTCATAAAACTATGTGATTTTAAATTGGCTTACATAATAATATGATGATTGTAAGATATATGTGATATATACGATTTTTCGCCTTCTGACTTTTGAATTTTTTTTTTGGTATATTCGGCAGTAATATAACCAAATAAGTCATCAGGTATCATCATAAGGTATCAGTTCAAAATATATGATCGCATAAATTCATGTCTCTAGATTTTAGGTTATTTGAAAAATTATTCAGGCTTCTGATCTTTTTGAAAATGCTATGATAAGCAAAAAATCAAAATTTCTCGTTACTTTCCAACAGCATTTGATATTTAACTTGAAAAATTAATAAAATTATAAGGTTTTATCAAATTTGTGGAACTAATTATTTAATTGAATTTTAACCACATTTTGTATATCAAATAATTTTATGAATGCAGAATATTTGAAATCTTATCATTCTCTTTATGCATTTTGTGAGCATTTAAATTAATTCAAGTCTCGCTTTAAATTATTTTTCAATGCAAATATCAAATAAGCGTTACTTAAATTTCGATGAATCTTGTATGAAAGATAAAATTTTGTGCATTTCTAAAGAGGTTAAAAAACATTAAAGTGGTTAAAGTTAGATCAAGAAAACCAATTGATTTAAAGGTATCAACGATTGAAAAATTAAATTTAAGAACAATTAGAGATTGAAATGAGAAATTTTAATTCAAAATATCTTAAACATCTGTATGAATAATAATCTATATAGACCGAAAAATAGAAAAGAAAAAATAATTAATCATCTTTATGTTTCAGAGGTGGCTTTGCGCTTGTGTACAGTGAAAAGTAGAAAAAGTGTACACTGTAAATAGCAATTTGTTTTTCCACATTTGCTTTTAAGCTGCCGAATACATAAATAAAAGCACGTTCTGCCGCATAAATCAAAAAGTTTGCTAGACTGTTGCACTCTCTTCAAGAATTGATAAAAATCCGAATTTTCAAAAGCAAATTATTTTCAGCAAGACTGTAAATACATTCTTTTAAGTCAAAATAAATACATGCGGGTCTCTAAGTTATCTAGTCTATAAGCTTACGATTTTTAGATTTAGTTTTTATCAAGTTTTTCTTTTTTTATAATTCAAATTTTTTAACGAAATGTTCGCATGAATATTTTCTCTTACATACTGCGTCCCGTAAAAATCTAGAATTTTTTAAATTGGTGTATTCGGTGCACCCAAAAAGTTAAGTTTAATTTTTTAATATATTAGTGACTAAGCAAGCTACTTCATTAATACTTAGATCTTTTTTCATATTTGTCGTAATAAAATGATTGAATCTATAATTTAATTGAAAAATGTCTTTAAATTGGCATTAGCCAATTTCATTTGAAAACATGCGCTATTAATAGAAATTTGAAATTACAAACATAATCAACGTGTTAAAACTTAAGAATTTGTTTAAAAATTATAGTTTATTGTGTGTTAATTGAGATCTAATTAAAAATAAAGCCGAAAGTAAATGGTCAGAGCGCGAAATGAACTTCAAAATTTTTTGTAACAGTGAAAATGAAGCAAATGAGAACTTTAAAATAGTTTGTTACATGCGAGAGCATCGAAATCTAACACCACAAATGAAATATATTATTTCTTTACTCATAATTCATCCATTTTGGAAGTCATCAAGAACTCAAATGATAAGATGATCAAATGGATAAGATTATAAAAAAGTAGTGCAACATAGTCAGTTGCATTTTTCATTTTACTAGTTTTTTGAAAAAAATCAAAGTTTATAAATTACACATTTCTATGTAAAATTTTTTCAACTCCATCTTTTTGTATTAGATATGTTAAGAAGACTACATTAAAAAATTTTTAAACAAATTCTTCATAGCTTGATGAAAAAATCGAGGCCTAATTTTAAAAACACTTGCCAAACAAATTCTTAATAATTATTTTTGCCATTTTAAAAAACAAGCTTAAAAATATAATCCAACTGTTGATTTTTAATTGTATGCTTAACATAGATTGCATTTTTAATTAAATTAAAGAATTTAAAAATTTGCACGATTTCTAGGAAGTTATCAGCACTTAAAGCAATTCTAGATTTTTACGTGACGCATGATACACAATTACTATCGATCTTTTTACCATTAACGGTCATTATCGCTGGCTTTCCATACCATTCCCATCTCAACCATTTCCAATACAAGTCTTGTACTTCCTTACCATTAGCGCATGTTAAACCATAAACATCACCACACTGTTCTTGTCTCTAATCAAACGATAAAATTTCTGACTCAACATCGACGCCCAACTGTGAAGCTTAAAATCACTTTATTCGTATTGAATAAGTTTTCACAAAAGAGTATCGCTGTAAAATTTTTTGTCCAAAAAATTTTTCCGTAGTTAATATTTATGCATATAATGAAAAAAAGTTTGTTCTTTCTTTCATTCAATTAGTCTGTAATCGCTAAAGAAAAACATTAAGTGAATAGTCACTGAAATAAAAGCAATTAAATTCTAACAGAATTGCGCAAATTTTATGTAAATAAAGGAGGAAAACGTGCTCATGCATAAGATAATTGTGTTGTTCTCGATACGTCGCATTATTTAATTATCTTCTTTCTCGCAAAAATCAACAAGAAAATAATTAATGATTTGATAACATTAATATTCAATGCATTAAAGTAAAATTGTGCGTTTACTTATTACGAATGTACTTTTTTTTACTCACAAATCAGAGTTCATTTCTTTAATAATTTAAATTTAAACATTTAGAATATTAAAAAATTCAATACGGATTTGAAAATACCTCTTAAATATGAAAAATAAACTTTTTGAGATGAGTTTTTTTTGTTTCTTCAAAGTAAATTATTTCACATACTTTCTATGTTTCGAAAGAATATACCGCAGTGATTTTTTGCGTAAAAAATTTTCAAATCGCATTTGAAATTTGAACTTTGAATTTGATTTTTAAACATGAATGTCTTGCAAAAACTGTTTAAAAGTAAACTAACCCTTATTTCGATTATTACTATTTTCAAATTTTCAAAGTCTCTAATCATCGAACCAAAACTACTTTCTCAATGTCAAAGCTTTATAATAGCTCAAAACATTTCTAATCATTTCTTATGAGCTATTGGTTCAATATCTCAGCTCTATATAAAACTTCTAATTAGCGTTCATGAAGAACTTTTGTGCAATCATTTCTAAATGTACGTATTGGGCAAAAAAATGGAACTTTTATTTTATGTTGTCTTTCATTGGATGAATCCTTATTTTGATGAATTCACTTTTAAGTCTTTCAAGCCATTTTGCTCCAACATAAAATCTGATTCGATAAAAATTTTCTCGAAGTAGTAAGTTTTGCTGCTACAATGCTTAAAATAATAAATTGCTATATCTGATCAACTTGATAAGAATTGAAAGTACAGCTACCGTCAAAAGATGTTGATTTTTATCTGAGTTGTAGCTTTATTTCGCTGTTGTTTATAGTCTGATATGTTGCAACATACTATTTTGAAGATAGCTGTGCGTAAATACAAATATAATACAACAAAACGAATTGGAATTTGAAAATTTTTATTAAATCGCTTGTGCACTTTTGCTGATACCATAGGAAAGTCAGTGAGTAGCGAAGAATCTTCATGTGGTCAGTAGATCGTTTTCCGCTAGATTTTTTTTCTGTTTTATCGATTGTGCAGTTGTGTCGGCATTGATATGTTACTTTGCAGTTCAAAGCTTGGAATTTTCAGTTAATAACAGCATTTGCTGCCGTAACTTTAGACATTCTTAATGCTCGTAGGCAATTTGTTTTTATTGCAATGTAAAGAGTATTTGTTAATATCATAGCGTTTCCTTCTTTTGTAAAGCTATTTATTTTTATTTAAAATTCATTGATTTCTGAATCAATCAAAATTATTAAAAGCATTTCGAAGCACATTTTTGTGCGATTTTCAAATAAATTGTGAATAAATTTTAAATTCTTTCTTTCTTTTGATAGTTTTCTCGTTGTGAATGTGTGAAGCTTGAGTTCTATACAATCTATTGATTAAAATTAAAAAATCATCTTATCTAAAAAAGTTGTGCTTGTTTCGTTTTTGAGTGATATGTAATAAGAAATAGAGTTAATTGCGTATTAATTATATCAGAACATTTTAAATATATTGATTAACCTTAGTCACCAAGATGGCAACTACCCACAATACTACCCACAATTTAATCACCAATACCACTAGATTTATTTTTACCACTTTGACAAGTTTCCAATTTAAATTCATTTTGATTTTTTAAATTAAATTCTTAAAATTTAATTTTTAAAATTTAAATTTCGTAAATACTCAATAAATCGTGTTTAATCTAATGCATTAAATACTTTTGTATTTAGCTACGAGTAAAAATTCAACTAATAAAGTCTGTTTTATTTTAAACTATGCCTTAAACTGTGCCTATATTTCGCCTTTTCTACCTCTTAGCCCTACTTTGATATGATAAGCGTATGATTATTTTATTTCATATGAATCCATAACGAAGATTCGGACTAAGATTTGAATACAACTCGCTATCGACATCGGCATCTCCTCAAATTCATTTATTGTTCAAGAAAAAGGCGAAATAATAAATCGTTTAGCTTTGTTAGAGACAAAAGGTAATAAATGGGTTTAACAGTAAAGATTGTTTTTACTTCGAAACAGTACTATTTATAAAAGAGGATTTCAGTGTTCATATAATGTAGCCAACAAAGAGCATTTTATACTTGCACTTGCAGAAGCTAAGAAAAAAGAACTTTTCGTTCATTTCGATGTTTCTTTTGTCGAGCTTTTTCGAAATCGACTTCAATAGTCATTAATTCAACACATTTCGATTTACATTTCCCAAATGGCGGTATAAAAAAGGAACATTTCGAAATTCTCGATGCGTCCGCATTAAAATTATGTATGATTTAAAGATTTGCGTATCTAGTCGACAAAGATACATTTGAAATGCTCGCTTTGTTTATTCTCTTTCTTAAGAAGCAGATGAAGTACATGAGCAGTAAATTAGAAGCAAGTGCTCTCAGAGAGGAACGAAATGCAAACAATTTTCTTCAATAAACTAAAACAAATCGACCCTTTTCAACGTTATTCAAATCAAATTTTAGCCATTTATATCTTTTCCATTCGTTTAATTAAATTTTATTTTTTACATCGCAAAGTAAGTAATAAGAAAACGCTTAAAACGTTAACAACAAGAACATTTGCACGCAGGCAATCGTTCTTGGTCAGATATTGAATTTTTAAGTCAGGTTTGTAATTATTTTTTTTCGAAATTAAGTCTAAAAGCTTTAAATAACAATTTTAATGCAAATTTAGGTTTAAAATTTAATTTCAAATCAAAATCTTTTCGCTCAAAAACAAACTCTTCGCTAATTTAATATATTAAATGCATCCATTGCGATCATTCGTATTGAGTTTAAATTTTAAGATCTCATTTGATTTTCTAAATTATTTTTGAAAAACTTTTCATTTTCCTTACGAACTTTCTGGAAAAAGAATAAAGAAAAACTTTAGATGCTTTTTTTATTGAACGAACCTTCTAGAAATTAAAAATAGTGAATGAAAGCAGTTCTTTAAATGTAGCAGAGTTAAAAAACTATATTTAATATGATTTTTTAAAATGTGTCTTATATATTTATTTTAATTTTATAGTCCCATGCTGCGAAGGAAGATTGGTTTTTTATGTTATAAATTGCACAATTTACAGTAAACAGCAAAAAAAGTGGACACTGTAAATGGCAATTTGTATTTTAACGAAAACTTGCGATTTGAAGTTATATCACATCGACGCAGCAAGTTCTGTTGCGACTGCAACCATCGCATTGCAAAAGTGAACATTCAAATGCAGAGATCCTTAGTAGCTGAGTTGTTATAGCGCTAGACAACCTTTTCAGAGTATCTGGGTTCGATTATTGCACTTTCATACATTTTTCGCCGTCAGATATGACATTTAATTTAGTTTTGATTGTATTTTCAGTTTTACCAAAAATAATTTATTAATGAAAATTCAAATCTTGAAATGTTTTTCAAATATCGAAAAGTTTTTTTTACAAGTTTTATGCAGTCGAATAAATGTTTTAATAGAAATAATTAAAATTAGTCGAATTAATAGTTTTATACATTTGGTTATGCACTCGAGAATCAAGTATTTGTACTTTTGCTGTGAAAATACTAAAATTCTGTTTTTAATTTTTACTTTTTTTGACGTTTTCTTTGCATTGAGATAGATAAATTATTATCAATCGAAATAGTGAAACTTGTGCTAACATCCATATGTTAACTTAACTGACGGATAATAAATGTTTATGTTTAAGGCATTTGAGTGGTGTCTTGAATCGATAGTCGAGAGTCGGAGTTTTGTTTGAATCATTTGACTACTGCTCGTATTCAATTATTAAGTGGCTTTCATTAGTAAATAAAGTCGTTGCTTTCACGCCGCTGGTCAAGCGTATTCACATACCGCTCTTTCTCAGTTTACAGTCGCGAAGAGTTATTGTCCATTAGGTATAGGTTTCGAACAAGATGAGCCGTTTACAAAGGAGGTTATTAATATAATATTGACTTATACATAATTTCACCATTTTTTTCAAACTCTCTTGAAAGAGAGACAAAACTTATTTTTATTTTTATTGTTGCTGCATTATTAAAAAGATTTCTTGAGCGAAAAATTAAACTGAACATCATTGACAGAAGAATTTAAAAAACAAAACTAATGAGAAAGCAAATTTGTAATATCTTTCATGCAAACATCTAAAGTCAATAAAACTAAATATTTTCAAACAAATTATTTTCTTTTCTTTAACAAGTTTGTTTACGCAGCCACAAAATTGTGTTCAGAATTGAAGCTATAAGCTAGATTTTCTTTTGTAGCTACACAGAAAGCGTAGGAGCATAATTGATTTTAGCGAATGAATACAAATATAAAATTAAGCCTAAGCTTTCAATAAGAGCTTGTTTTTTTTATAATAAATGATGGCGATTAAATATTTGATTTTTAAATTCTCAAAAGTGTGTAATTTGTTTTTTATTATTTTCTAATGATTTTCTCTTTCTGCCTACGGTGAATGCCTTATATTTTATTTGTTTACCAAATTGTGTGCCTCTACTACCGTCGACAGAAAAAAGTTTCCTACAGCTAAAAGAACACTTTGCAACACTGCATTTAATAAAACGTCACACTGGACATGCTTAATTTTGATTTATTTAAACAAAAACGTGGTTTCAAAGCGGTGTYTYATTTAAATTGTTTTTGTATTAATGCCACAGTGTTCAGATACAACAAAAATTAAAATTATTGAATTAAAGGCTAAGAATSAATCAATCGTAAATATTTCGCGTAGCGYCGGTTTTTCTGTTTTGACAGTGCGAAAGTAGTTAAAAAGGTGACAAACAGAGGAAACAATCAAACGTAAAAATGGAAGTGTTCGGAAAAAGTGACCTCAGATCTACAAAACATTCAAATAAAAAAAGGTTTCAGTTGAATTCCCGTCTTTATCTTCATTATAAATTTATTGAATTTTTGAATTAAAACAGTATTCTCGAAATAAGTCGGAATAATGCACATTT